>CBVK0101102640.1:0-13050 GCA_900067695.1 Picea abies | reverse complement strand
TGCATTGTTTTTGTATTACTTTGTTATTAAATTTTATTACTATGAAAAAATTTGATTGCGAATGTGTTAAATGAAGTAACTCTTAAATTTTACTGCTATGTTCTAAATTAAATGTTGTTTATTTAGTTTGGCTCTTACAGTGCCAAAGTGTTGAAACGTGTGGCACTTATCTGTCATGACATCATATGAAATCATGTCACCATGTCACTTAGCATCATTGTCACTCCGAAAAAATTTTGTTCAGAGAAACCATAGTTCTCCAAAACCCAGAGTCCCAAAGTCCCAAAATATTTATATAAAAGCGGGTTAATCTAGGTTTAATTAGTGATAAGAACATGCTAATCACTTCGTGAGTTCGCCACTACGGGAGTTATATACACTTTTTGTTAAAAATATCCTGGAATACGAAGTGTCGAAGTGACAAGAGACTGCCACGTTACTCTGGGAGAAAGTCACTTAGGGAGATATTCATGCTTCGTGTTCAAAAGATCTCGAACTCTGAAGTGTCGAAGTGACGAGAGACTACCACGTCACTATGGGAGAAAGTCACCTCGGGAGATATTCATGCTTCGCGTTCAAAATATCCTGAACTCTGAAGTGCCAAAGTGACAAGAGACTGCCATGTCACTCCAGGAGAAAGTCACTTCGGGAGATATTCATGCTCTGTGTTCAAAATCTCTTGATCTCTAATAAATTTATGCCATCTCTAAATATGGTTAGAGGAGTTCTAATATGGCAGACAGATAGAACTTTAGTAGGGGCACTAAAATAACAGGGTTACCCAAATCATCGATTGCAACAATATCAATGGCCACACTTCATTACGGAGACAAAACATGCTCGAATGTTAAAATCCTAGAGAGGCCCCACAATCGAAACCATGGTATAGCTAGAGAGGTACATGGCAGTTGGTGATGGATTGCGGGAGTCGGAGCGGTGTGAATCCAAACCGCCCTTGACGACTTCCGCAATCACGTGCTTGTATAAGGTCCAATCCGAGAGTAGTGCGTGGCAACAAGGCTAGGCAAAGCAGAAAGTTAGTAGAACATGACCAGACTATCACTAGAGGAAAGAGTGAAGAAACTGTGGAAAGGGTTCATTATGTCAAAATGACCCAAATATCTCCTTGTTGAAACAATAAGCCTCATCTTGATCCCAATGAGAAATCAGTTAATGAAATAAGGACTGGTGGTTGAACAATCGACTACCCCCTTAAATGGAAGCATGGAGGGTCTGGCTTAGGAGACAGAAAACCATCAGCCTGAAGTACTACAGAGGGCAGTTTTTCCTGCAGGCCTAGACGGACCCAAGTGTCCTTCTGACATAAGGAACAAGACAAGTGGGGAACCTAGATGTTGTCAACTATTTGATTATAAATACATCGGATGAATGATATGAGAGGGTCGGATGGTCAAGCAAAACTCCCTTTTGTAATATTTTGACTAAACAGAGTTTCTTTGGTTATGTATGAGACTTGAGACATTTTCATTAATGGAAGTTAGTTTCCTTTCATCATCTTGTTTCTTCTTATTCTAAAATTCTCATTATTGGATGATCCATATGAGATGTTGTGGTTGTGTTATAATGGAGGTTTGATTATAATGTTGCTATGAATGTTTTTAGGTATTTTAAACTTTAAGTTCAAGAGGTTCTGGTGACTGAGTTTTTCTTCTCCTAGTTGCTTGAAGGTCTTATGCTTATAGCAAACCTATCCACTTTCCTCACCAAGTCTTCCTTCCATTCACCTTTATCCTTAAACCACTAACTAAAGTTAATCAAAACCTCATTTTCTTATGTATGCTAGCCCAGATTTCGGTGTTAAAACATTCTTATGTTGATCTTTTCCCATTTGACCTTTAATCATTAATTTACATTCACGAACCTTTCGATGGGTACTGGGCTTATCCTCCTGCAATCTGAGGGTGATTCTCAGTGCTAACACTGAGAATCCATCTATGAAAGAATAGGCCTCATTCCCTCCTACATTCTCTAGTACTTCATTTATGAAAGGTGTTGGAAATGGATCATGTGGACATGCATCATTTAGCTTTCTCAGGTATACACAAATCATGATTCCCCCTATTTTATTATCTTGTACCACCATTGGACTTATCCATTTAGATTCCACCACTGGTTCAATAATCGTTGCTTCTAGCATTGGGTCTATCTCTGCTTTTACCTTCTCTTTATATTTCGGATTTAACTTGTAGGGTCTCTGTCTCACTGGCTTAGCATCTAGTTTCAAAGAGATATGCATCTCCTCACTCACTAGTTATCCCCTTCATCTCTGAGAATTTAGCTGGGAATATATCTTGATACTCGTGTAATAAATCTGAAATCTTCTCCTTCGTTTCATTATTCCAATAATATCCTATCTGCGCAAAATTGGGATTTTCCTTTGTCCCAATATTCACCTTATGTGTCTTTATTGGTTGTGTGTACACATCAGATTCAAGCTATGGTCCTTCTACTGCACGCTCCCCCTCAATTTCAAGTACCTGCATATTCCTTGGGTCTTCCTCATCATGTTCTTCTTTAGCAACATTGTCACATTCCAATAATTTGTGGACAGACATAGAAGCTCGGTGCGCACTGCACACAGATACTACCTCCATCGACCCTTCCTTTGAAAAGATCTTGTTTCTAATGACCTACAATGTTGCATCTAGTAATGGGGATTCATATTCAAAATTAAATGTTACCTTAAAGCGTTGAATCGGCTAGTCCCAGTTTGTTGTTTCTCTGCACATTTCTAGTTCCAAGTACTGATTTTTAGGAATCATATCCAATGTATGTATAAAAATGTGTATCCATTCCTCCTTTGATGTCGAACTCCATTTGTTTCTTCACTACACAATATGATCTGTTGGATCACCTACTCCTATATATTTCTATGTAGTATCCTCAACCTTAGTATCAAACCTTAGTTGCATTATTGTTTTACACTAAGACCAATCTTCCATTCCTTCTCTATGTCCAGCCCACCATCTGGCTAGAGTAGCTTTCAAGACCACATCTAATGCCAATAGTCTTTGTTGTTCGTGTATATGCAACTCAAATGTCTTTACAAAAGATTTGATATCAGTCAATCCATCATACTTGGGTGGATCACATAACTCCATTCCAATCAATCGCAATGATCGAGTTATGTGGGCACATCATATAGTCGATACTACATGCATCCTATGTTGCCAATGTTCTAGACCTTCCTCTGAATCTGACACACACAATCTAATGCTTCTCCAACTTAATGCACCATTTGTAGTGGGGTTAACATAGTCATCCATCCTGTTTATTTTTCAATAATTAAGGTTAAGCATGAAGTTCATTTCATTTTTATCATCACTTAACCATAACCTATAATGTTGCAGCAACCAATATCACAAGAAGAAACACCATGCACAAGAACACAAGAAGTATCATGGAAAACCCTTCTCAACAAGGGGAGAAAACCCAACCAAAATCATTTGTTATATTATTCAAGAGAAATACCTTCACCACCAATAAAACCTAGCACACAAGAGGGTTCTCAACCCCTAGAATACTAGTGCCCAAGAGAGGTGCGCACTTTTCCCAAGAAGGTGTACTTGCCGAAATTTCCAAACTCATGTGAAAGATATGATTCCACAATGGGGAATATACATTTACTTATATTATACTTGACCTATCAACAGAAGTGTTTATTGGCACAACAGGGCCGACCTCACTGGCTCACAATATAATTAATATTAACTAGATTAATTATCTTTTACATTAAATATTAATCACATTAAGGTGGGGTCGACCCGTACCCTTTACATTACTATTAGGGTGACAAGCAGGTATGACTCTTATCTCATACACCCACTAGTGCTCAACCACTAGGGGCACATCGTATGGGGATGTCCATATCTCAGGCTCACTGTATTACACAGAAGAACCACTTCTTCACTAGTGCTCAACCACTAGGATCACATTCACTTGTTCTCGTCCACAAGCATGCCCACTCAACAGATCTTATTTCCCAGTGCATTACACAGGAGAGTCATCTGGAGTTTCTCATCAACTCTTTTTCTCAGAGGAGGCTAATACATCATCTTCATTTATGTTCTCATGATGATGCACCCAACACTTTGGGATTTCATACGCTCACCTTGTGCTTAGCCACAGGCATGTCCAACTCTGCAGATATCCTTTCCCACTGCATTACATAGGAGAATCATATGGATTTCTTCTCAACTCTATGTAAGGAGGAGGCCATCTCTATTTTCTAGATCTGTCTCAGATAGGAACCACACACACCCTTCTCAGGGGCTTTCTCTCAGGTGTGTAAGATATAGAATGTCTCATGTAGCTGCAATCATCAACACATTCACACAGTCATGTTATACAAATTGTCAATTATGTCTCCTCTTGTTGGCTCTATGTACCTCTTTCCTTCTGTCAGATCCAACGGTGTGGTAACCTTAAAGTCTCATACCTCAAATATCATTTCCCTCTTCTTCATATTAATGATATCCTGATTATCAAATTCCCATTCAAGTCCCATCAATGCTAGATATGGTTGATTATCATCCATGGTCTCAATGACTTCAAAATATAGTACACTATGCACCCCATATATATTCACAGGTACTCTTATCAATTGATCAAATGATACTATCTTGTGTTGGTTTTCCAACCTTAACTGGACCGGAGACCAAATCAACTTGGGTTTCCCCATCATTTCTCATGTCTTCTTTGGTAAGACATTGACATCAGAACCCAATTCTAAAATAACTTTATCCACATCATATTCCCCAATCAGCGCACTTAACCTGAACTCTTTGTTGGTCCTCTTTTTGCGTTGTACCTTATTCACTACCCTTTATGCGATAGGAATTTCCCTTTCTTGTTCACAATGACCAATCACGTCACATAATGCATTCAATGTAACTTCATCTTTCATCAATTCCATGCAACTTCTCAGAAACTCTCTTAGAGTGCTTACCTTCTCAAGTGGTTTTTCTAGCATAGTACAATCACAGACAAGAGGCGTAGATGATGTTGATGCTACCCAATCTGGTCCTAGTATCTATTTTCTTTCCCTCTGATACATCTCCTTTCTTGTTGAGGATCAAACATCAACATAGGTCCTATTGATTTCTTCACCTATTGCTCAACCTATCTTCCTCCATTCATCACATCAACTCTTGTTCTAGTTCCCCCGCGTGTAATAGTTGTTATTCTAGGTCCTTCATTGTGTTTTTCGGTTGATATATTTTGTACATTTTGATTTGGATTTTGGTTCCAATTCCCTCTTTCCTAACACTTCATAATTAGTTGAGGACAGTCTTCTATCGCATGACCTAGTGCTATATAGTATGTGTAGGTTGTACACAAATTTGGACAGTCATGAGCTAAGTGTCTCGATTGATTACAATTGAAACATATTATTGGTCCTCTACATCCTCTACCAAAATTTCCTCTGCCTCAACCTCTACCAAATCCTCTGTGGTTTTCTGGATTAAATCCTCTCTGACCATTATACTCTGGACCACCTCCTTTTTTCACAGCATGTTCCTCCTTAATCTTATACATATCTGAAGTGTGCTCCCTCATCAAATTGAATGCGCGGTGATCCTTCTCGTCATGCCCAACTAACTTGCAAAAGTTAGAAAATGATTTTATTGGCGTACTTTGGTATTTATGTAGTAATGGACACTCAATTGGATGATGTCCCCATTTCTTACATATCTCATAGTATCCCCCTCCTGGTAATGGATTTAGTCCTCCAGTCGCCAAATATTACACAAACTGTGGGCATTCATCCTTATGGTGGCCTTCAATCCTACACTTGGTACACCATACTTGTTCCCACTTCTCCTTCCCTTTTGTAAGCTATGTTAGTTGAATTGTTAAGAAAACTAATTGTGTTTGTACTTGCACCATACTCCCACTGTCTCCTACAAGAGATGCCTCCAGCTTCATTGCAATCTATGAAGCTTCAGGTTGTGAGGCAACCTTCTGTTGTATCAATGACCAGCAATTGTGTGGTAGTATTAATGCAATGAACCTTTCTTGGTGTTGTTGATCATGAATTTGAAATGTCAGCCTACCCATCAAATCCTTAAATCATTGATCATAGTCCCAAATGGATTCAGTCTACACCTATTTGATTTCCTTCAACTTTGTGATGTACTACGACTCAAATTTTGGTTTCTTGAACTCTTTCAATAATGCTTGTATAATTTATGCTAAAGTCCTTGCTTGATCTATAGGTGTATTACTATGTAGTTTCATATACCAGACTAATGTGCGGCCTCTAAATGTTTTTTCCAACTGCACAATTTTTACAACCTCATCTTGGACATTCTTCGCAACCCAAATTGTTTCACATATGAATAGATGTTGTTATGGGTCCTCTGAACCTACTCCCTGGAACTCAGGTAGTCTCAATGTGGTATCTAACCCTGCCATGTTGGTTGTGCAGTACTACAAACTCGTCTTCTTCTCTTGATACACCTTCTTCAATTCTCTGCCTCCTCAGTCCCTCCCTTCCTTCTCCATTTCTTTCTCCATTATTTCATACGTTTAGACTATCCTTTGATCATTCCCTAGTTCCCATATGTGCATGAAGCCCCTTAAAGGTCATATTCCATCGTCATCACACACTTATCGTACAAAAACATCTTTACCTAGGTACCCAACGATTTCATAAGGCTTCCACAGAAACCCTTGAAGAAATCCATTTCTGCAACATTGTATGACTGGGTACAATCCACTGCAAATTTAATAATATAACCTCCCAATATATTGTCCAACAATAAATAAATTGCACAAGAATTCTTATTACTTACAAAATTTGACTGTCATACCAACTCAGTAGTCAGTTCCTCGACACTACAGTCTGCTACCTTCAAGTATTCTCCACTAATCTTTCTAACCACTCAGCTAAGATAATTGGAAATTCACCAAAGAAAATCTCATACATCTTTGTGTACACATACCTTTGCATCCATTGCTCATTTCTCATCCAAGGATTTCTATTCTCTTTCCGAGAAAATTCTTGTTCCTTCCCTTCTAGCCATTCGGCAATCTCTTTCTTAGTCGACCTCTAAAACATTCCCTCAATTACAGATTATGGGTCCCAGTATTGGAACCATTTGTTGGCACGCGGTTGTAAGACCCTAGGTTCAAGTTATCTAACCAACAAGACCCTTCAGATACCATCCCTAAAAGCATCACTTGCATGCAAGTGAAGTCTCACCCGAGGCATATATTGGGTTGCAGGAACCAAGTTTCTATAGGAACAAGGGGATGGGAGCTGATCGTCTTATTCATTCTTACTTATCTACTATGTGTGCACTATCATGTGTCGTTTATTCCTTACAACATAAACCATTCACCATAACATCCATAACTATTGTGTAGTAATCATATAGTAAACAGATATAGTATAGCATGCATGAATCTACTATTCATAAATAATCACATGAATCACACACATAGAGACACAGAGTTGACGTGGTTCACCCAATCCTTGGGTTACGTCTACAATGACTGGCTTTTTTATTATGCTTTGTCTAATCATTCTAGGCTTGTGCATTGCACTACAATAGATTCATCATGTTATCAGTCCCCACCCTGCCTGATTGCTCTGCAGTGCAAGCCTCTCTCTAAAACTCTCCTTATACCTTTAGACATAGACTCTCTCTCATTCTCATTCTATTCTCTCAATCGCTTCACAACAACAAAAACTTTAGCTCTGCTCCAACACAACTTCAGCAACATATTCTACCCAACCCATTACATATTTATACATAGAATTTAGGGCTCAAAACCCTACTTGCTTATCCCCAAAACCCTATTACAACTCATTATGACTCATTACAACTCATGTTGACTCATTGTTCAGGCATGCATTTCCTGATTTTGTGTCTGCATGCTACTTTTCCATTCTCGGTTGTTATTCTTCCTACTTTTGTGTGTCTCTCTGCTTTTGCATGTCAAACTGTTGTCCTTCCTTTTTGCTCGCTTTATCTTCCTTCTTTATTCTCTTTCTTTATTCTCTTTCTATTCCCTACCAAGTATGATTTTACTGTGCGCTTCAATCCTGAATGCACCTTTACTATGCACTATGCTCCTGCATTCTCTTCTTTCTTTTGTTGTTGTGCATCTCCTCTATTCTTAGGATTTTCCTCAAAATTTTATCCAAAATTCTTGTCCAACACTCCTCATGGGATTTCTTTTTTTGAAACCCTAGCTCTATACTATGGTAGTTGTGTCATGGGGCACTCCATATTTCTTCATCATATTCTACAACACCGACATTAGACCATGTCTATCATAGGACCAAAACAAGACAAACCCTTAGCAACAAAGGCGTCCTTCTAAATCCAAAACCTTTCTCTGATACCAAATGAAAGTTTTAAAAATGCGAGAGAGAAAAATAATATTTAAAATCATAGCAACAACACACATAAATCACGCGATATTTATCCTGGAAAACCCTTGCAGGAAAAACTAAACAACAATAGATCTATTATTTCTCTTGGTCAAACCCGACCAAGTCAAACAACCTCCTAGCCTCGACCAAGTGAACCTTCACCACTCAACTCTTGACACATTATAATAGAGTATCACCAACCTTTTAAAGGCTTTCATTACATATAATCCATGGGCTCTAAAACCACAAGCTACCAAAACCATTTGCCTGAAACCACCATTGTTGACCTAACAACTTTGACTCTTTCAACAAGTCAAGTTTAACCTAATGTTCCTCTACGGTTTTAGTTCTCAATCCATCATGATATATTTCTGTGACATTGCAAAAATCAACTATGTGGAGAACTTGTACATTGAACTTGCATTATCTTACCCATTTGTTCTCTTAAGCTATTATCGTAAGCAAAATTGCTTACAATGGGATACATACTGACTATTGTCGAGATCCTTTTTATAATGAGGCTATGCTCATTGCAAAAAATAATTTTCTCTGGAATTTTCTAAAACCACCATTAATGATAATAGATGAAGAAGAAACCATGGATAAATTGCTTGTATATTTACTAATAGTGCTATTGGGTGATGTTTCCATTTTGGATAAGTTACAAGACTGCAACATATCTTCTAAAAGGCCATCCAAAAGTAAAAAGAAATATCCACAGATTGTCTAAGAAGGGAAATGTCGACAGAACCTAATGTTGAAGGAGTCTCCAAATCCTTATATGGAGATATTGAATGCAGTATGGGCCCAAGTCAAAATTCACAATGGGGAGATATATATCAAATGTTCAGAGGTGAATCTTATCTAGAATTTGTTCTACAATCAGGGGAACATGATCCTGACTTGGTAGTGTTCCATAATATCATAAGATCATGCTTTCACAAGTTGGAAACCAAAGCATATCTTATGTCATGCATAGAGGTTATATCATGATTGATCAATCATGTTTATATTGAAAACAAATTGATAAAGGATGACAATAGGAAATCCATTACATCATTTAAGCCTTCCAATCTAGACACCTATTACAAGTTCACCAAACCTAAAGTAAGTATGACTGATGAATGGGTAACATAGTTTGCCAAAGACAAGAATGATCACAAGATTCTTAAAAGGAGGTGGATAAAAGAGAAAGTGTTTAAGTTAATACAAAATGTTGTATATCCAACCACCTATCTTAGACCCCATGCAAGTATGCAATCACACTATTGATCAAGTTATATGGTGAGAAGGATGCGATACAATTTAAATAATCTTGGATCCCATTGATATGCCACTAGATATGCTAAGTAGTGGATGTTGGGAAGGTGTTCAATTTGTCATATATATATATATATTGCAACTATGGTGGATTCCATCGCAAGAGAAAAACATTGTGCTCTAGGAATTCACCCAAAAAATTTCATGTCATCATATTTGTTGGATGTCGTGTGCACATTAAATCATTTCATTGGGATGAAATGGAAATGGAATCCAAATGAAAAACCAAACCATGTTTACTGCCAAGTCTTATGGGAACACAAATTCAGAAGTGACTACACATGGATCTGAAATCACTTCATAGTTCATATGTATAATCTATTATTTTACAAATCATCCCCTTGCATGATAGAATAAGCAATGTAAGTCATAAGCACTTTGGAGGAATGGTATGTGATGCAAGGTTATACATACATTAGAGTGTTTGGAGCTACTAAACCCCTACGTTCACTACCTAAAGTTGTTCCAAATAAGCTAGAAATCCAAGAGGTATACTATAAAACATACTTGCATGGATTTGGAGCTTCTCTTGCTAAAGATAAGAAAGTTGCTTGGCCTACTTTGTCTATGTTTATAGGTTATTATAGTATAAACAATGTTGGATTTTCCAAAACAGGAGGTGAAACTTTGGAATCCTATCACTTTGGAGAAGAAAGATACCAATGACATGATCCTCTTAATGTGGTATCAAGACACTACATGATGCTCAAGTACACTTGGCCCTATCAAGGTGAAGCCCAAAAAGAACAAGAATTATACAGTAAATCAAAATCTCATGAATAAGTATTGATAAAGATAATAACAACAAAAAAAAAATGCAAAGGGAAAAGAAAGAGAAAGAGGAGGTCATAAAAAACAAAGTAGATCAAGAAGCTAGAGACATGGCAGTAGAGCTAGAATGCATGAGGGAAGAAGAAGATGTTAAGGAAAGAATTGAAGTAGAAGTTAAGAAAAAATCATAAATATATCATGCAACTAAAAAAGATAGAAGAGAAAGAGAAGAAGAAGAAAAGGAGAGACAAAGATATCAAGAAGATGAGAAAAAGAGAATTGAAGATGAAAGGATAGCAAATGAGGAAAGAGTGGCAACATAAGCTAAGAGAAAACAAGAATAAGAGCATAAAAAGAGGGATGAGGATAATAGGAATGTAACATAGAAAACAAGAGAAGGAATATCAAATTAATAGGAATTAGCTCCTCTAGAGATGATAGATATGCCTACAATGTAGTCAATAACATGAGGTCACATTCTTTTTTTAGGACTAAACACAATACAAATATTGAACAAGTGGTTATTCTTGATTTGTTGGTTTTTTATAGGAAAAAGAAGAAAGTAATCATGTCGACCCATAAGAAGCTAAATATTTAAAAGGATCAAGAACTAATTGTTATGCTAGAGAGCCCTATTACTAAAGGAATAGATTTAGATAGTGTAGCAACAGATTTAGCAAGTGTAGCTTGCTTCCAATCAATTGAGTCAAATGTAATTGAAGTGGTAAAAGAATTGGAAGATTCTAAGAAAAAAATAGAAATGCTATAATACTAGGTTGAATATTATAAAGCATAAACAACCAACATCATTGAGTATAAGGCATGTGCAGTAGAAGTGTAGGATGTGTTGAATGTGGCTCAAAGGTTGTTGTATAAAAGATTACATGGTTTACAGATGCATTTGTCAAAAAAATTGACATTTTCAAATAAAGTTAAAGATAAAATGGTACAGTTGGAAGAGTACAAGTGGGCCTCGACAAAATCAAGAGATGGAAACAAGAATAAATACAAGATCCTTAGATATTCCAAGGTTGAGTAATAAAGACATTGAATGTATTCTTTTAACTCTGGCAAACTGGAAATCAGCTTAAAGAAACTTAGAGAATACAATTGAGGGATCCTTTAGAAAAAATCATTGTGTGTGGGAACCATCTGAAAGAATAGTCCAAAGATGTCATCTACCTTCAGTAGGAGAGACAAGTTCACCTAGAACATCAAAAGAGTGGATGGAAGGCCTAGAAAATAATATAAAGTTGGAAAGAGTAGTGATAGAAAAAACTTTGGGCATAACTAAAGCAAGGTTAATGGAGTGTATTTCAACTCCATAAAAAAAATTAATTAACTCATTCATCAACACCTTACAAAATGGTATGGAGCCAATGTCAAGAGAATCATTCATGTATGGGGTGGCATTGGAGCAATTAGTTTTCCCATGTATTGCTAATCTAGTGTCAATATATGAAAACTAGAGTAGATACGTTCAAGATAAAGATAATGGGAGAATATAAATTTATTAAAAGAAAAATATGTATTGAAAACCAAAAGGTCAAAGGACACATTTCAAAAGTATAACTACCCAAAAGGAGTTGAAGGGTCGTGAGGGAATACTCCAGAATCAATTACTTTTGTACATCTATATATAAAATCACTTGGAAGGAGAAAGGGGTTTTTCTTATGGAAATTTTGTAAACTTCTTTAAAGAACGAGTGAGGAGAAGCCATTGTTGGCCAAGGTATTGAGACAAAGACTATGAGTCTAATTTTGTATGTGTAGGTAATTTCTTATGTTATTTGCTATAATTAGAATTGTTATAAGAATGGTTTCGAATGTGTGTATTATTCGTTAATTTAGAATGTAGTCTTACTTCTATCTGTATCTCAACTATTTGTCTATAGCCTATAAATATGGAACTGTAATCATTTGTTTAATTATAGACTTTTCTTGTTTGATAGTTGTTATTTGTATTTATGTTATTATCTATCAAACGAATTTTCATTGAAAGTGATGATAAAGGTACAATTGGTTTTGTGTTCAAAACTCCTAGTTGTTAGTTCAAAACTTGGCATTTAGAACAAATTTTCATTATGCATATAAAAAAAATTGCATTTTGCATATTATATTAGATATTAAAAGGTGAATTGGGCCACAACTAGTAAAATCCAAACCAATAACGGTTGTTGGGCCAGAATATGGACGGGTTCCCTATTTAAAACAATGTGAGTTCTAATTGGGACCTTTCATTAAGAGAAACCATACTATTGGTAGAAGAGGCATTTATCCCCATCAACACAATAGGAACCATGTCTCCTCAACCACATTCCTCCTAGATGATGAAGAATACTTTGACGTCGTCACTTCTTTAATGAATCTTTTTGATAACCTCCATCTAGATTCTCCTATTAACTGCTTAAAGGGTCATGCCTACTTAATTAGTGCACCCTTATTTCCATCTCCCTTGGCACTATCATCATTCCCTCCTAACCAAGATCATGTCGTATGCCTGATAAAGGATTCTATGGAACCTAATTCCATGGCCATAACCCCCCCCCCCC
>CBVK0101102638.1:0-21029 GCA_900067695.1 Picea abies | reverse complement strand
TTGACCTTTCCAAAGATAATCTTCAATTAACAACACCCTTTCATATTAATTGAAGCTATCTTCGTACAGGTAAACCACAATGTTCAAATATGGGCCCCAAGTACCCATTTCTCATATTGTAATTTACTTTGACAGTTTTATGAGTGTGGGAATGTCCACATCATTTGTAAAACTTATTATATTCACCATATTTGTGTTTGTCTTGCAAATGGTCTCATCACTCCTCCATGGGTAGTCCTCCCTCCTTACTCTTCTCTCTCACTATATATCATTTTTAATGCACAAGAATTTAAGAAAGAAATGATGATGTATTTCATCTATATAGGGTTCTTCTAACTTAACACATCAAAGGATAACTATTATCTCATCAATTTTACTCGCATGTGACATTCAAGAAACCATTCTAGAAGGCATCACCAGTTCACAATAAAACAACATAATATAGTATATCATCCTATCTCATGGTTATTTTTAACCCTATCAAGCAAAGTTAAACCTTCAGTTGATTACTTCTTTGATCACATGACTAGTCCTCCATTAAAATACACAAGTCTTGTGGGAAATACTTCAATACCCATGCGACTTTGGTAAACATGGAACTCAACTACTTCCATAGTACATTAATGGAAAAGGACTAATATGTGCAACTTTAGGGTGCATGTGAAGTCAATTCAATCTCTCATCTCATGAATGCATGGTCCTTTGGCCTCCCAAAGGTCTCATCAAGCACATGGGAACCCACTAGAGGACCGAAAGCATTCAATTTCAAGATAGTTCACTATTCAAGCTTCATCTTTGCCTATGAGAGAATGCCATGTGGTTGCATTACAAGAAGAGGAACGATTGAAAGATTATGTTGGATGAATGAACTTGGAGGTGATACATCTTTCTCTTTCATCTCCACCATCCATTTCCCTCATGTTTTCTTGTTTTATTTCATCAAAGAATCAAGGTTTCTTCATACACCATAGTTAGATAGAGCATTCAAGGAGGAAAAGGACCCATCCCAAGGATATTTTTGGATCCCACTTGTATCCATTCACTTATCTTAAGGTGATATTATATGTTTTTGTTTTTCCATTACACTATAATATGAGTATCGTTGCTTCCCTCCATTGGCTTGCATTTTGAATTATGTTCTTATGATTTGATCATTAGCATACGTTATTATTACTTAGTTTAGGTTGTACTACTCGTGTGTCTATCCCACAACTAACAATTGTCTGCTATTTTAGCTCACAACCTAGATAAATCAAGGTTTTTGCTCACCGATGCAACAAAACCCACATACCACCCCTAAATTTCCACTTGAATCAATTGTAAGAAATTTCTTATTCTTCAGCAATTTCCCTAAAGCTTCAATTAATTTTCTCCCTTCCCCCATAGTTTCTTGTAAAAAAAATATTTATAGCCTATGAAGCTCCACAAGCTTGGCAAGGGCTAGCCTCTTAGAGGGTTTACCCAAACCTATCATATTTAAAGAAAGAGAAATTATTAGGAAATATTTAAGGGGTTATGTCTTGCTCTAAGGACCCCTATAATTTATTTTTATTTCCCTTTTTTATTTCTTGCAAATCCTTTTCTTGGGCATGGTGTAAAAAACGACTTCCTACCTAGGATATTGGAATGTACTCCTCTGAATGGATCAAAACTTAGTCCACCCTCTATACCTTCATCATTGGAAAGTCTTTCTCCCTTCATAGGCTCTAATTGGTATCTGGGTTTGGGCTTACTAGATAAGGCTTCCCCTGACTTTGAATTTTGAGACTCAAAATCAATTTCCAAACTCCTCTGAATTTCTTTCCTCTCTTCTTTTGAGATGGTGTTAATATTATCTTTCCTCTTACAATATTTACTTTTCTTGGACTTTTTGGCTATTCTTCCTCCTGAGACTAAAGATTTGGATGCCCTATCAAATTCCATAAATGGAGACATATTTCCCTTTTCCCTAATATTAAAATTGTCATTCTCCAAATCAATGGATAAATTTGATGTTAGAGGATCCAACTTATTAGAATTTTCCTACTTGTAGATGTACCTCCTTCTCCTTCTGATGATAATATTTTGACCACCTTTCTAGACCTTTCACAAACATGACCACAATCCTCCAAATATTTCCTTTAAATTGTATCTTTTGATTGTTCCTTGAATTTCTTCTTAGGCAGGACAAATGAGTTTGTATCTCCTTCGACGAGGGATTCCTTTGGATGAACTTTCTCTTTCATCATATTCTTTCTTATTTGTTGATCTACCTCAGACTAATGCATAACCTTATTTATCCATACCTTTCTTTCGAACCAAAGAGCACAGTCTTCATCCAGATGACTATACATATGACATCATACACATATAAATGGTACGTTTACATATTCCACTATATGCTTATGGGTTTAATCCCCCAAAACCATCTCTACATTGTCTGGCAAGCCCTTTTTGAAATCAATCTCTATTAAAATTTGAGCCATAATCCTAAGAACATTGGATCTATAGGACTAGTCTACATCTAATATTTTCCCAATATAGTCACGAATCCTTCTTAAAATCTTATATGATGAACATTTTGGTCGAAGGCATGGGAGCTTCACCCACACTGGTTGTTTTGGGATAGACTCAAATATCGTATCAAAACATGGATTGCATCTCAACATCCACAAAATAGTTGAGCCTTAAAACCATTGTTTACCTATCTTATTGGCATCCCCCTTTCAGCTGAAAATAAAACCTAGCCATCTCCTAGTCACAATATGGAACTTTGATAAGTATCCCACCTCTGGACTCCAATGAATTTTCATCTAGGATAATAGGGTTTTGTCTCCCATATGTCACCCATGGAATCAACCTATGATAGATATCTCTTGATATTCAAGGATCTATTTGAGTAGTATGTCCTTCCCTACCACCATATCAACCAATTGCTTCCTCCTCTTAACATAGTGCTTAGCTTTTTTCCTCAAATTGGAATATTTGCCTCATTTGGTGCTTCCATCCTACCACTTTGATCCCCTTAACAAATCCAAGTTAAGGTTCTTTTCCATGAACCTTGATCCCATACCCTCTTCTTCCCAAACTAATTTTTCTTCTTCGCCATGTTATAGATCTAAACTACTAATTTCTTTGATCAAAGACTTACCCTAAGAATGACTTCCTCTAAACAACACCTGAAGAGGGTGCCTGTCTAAATTAAATCTACTATCCTTAGATTGAGGTCTCACTTGGAATCCATTAAATTATTTTCCTACACCCAGATCTCATATGTACCTTTGTTGATTTGTCTCACTTCTCTATATGTTCCACCAACATTTTGATTCAATTTTTTTTTCCTAAAGTCCTCCCTCCCCTTTTCCTTTGTTCCACCTACCTAGATTGTCCCTCAACACCATTGACTCTAACCTTGACACAAATTTCAACCTCTTCAAGTGGTTATGGGCTCTAGTCATCAATATCCTCTTCATAATCCATCGTGCCTCTAACCATTCAAAGCATCAGTTCTATCTTCAGGAGAAGACCATTAATTCCATAGTTGTACACTCCCTTCATTAAAAAAAATATAACTTAGAAAGTCTGGGACGTCTATGCAAAACGGTTGGGATTCCAACAAGGAGAGATCATATAAAATCAAGTTGATACATGAAAAGATGTTGAACTATGTGCTAGTCTCCATTGCATCCCTCTCTCTGTCATTGTTGTACTAACTTAGGGTTTTAAAAATGTCCTGATCATTTTATTAAAGCTAGGTTAAGCAAGATGATTCCTTGTGCAACTGCTGACGCCCTTGATATATTTATTTATATTTGGTTTTCTTCCATGATAGTTGGGTGTCACCATCCATATACCTACTTGACTATGCAATGATCACATTATATGGAAAGATGACATCAAAATATCCAATGCTAACGTGTATGTTATGGGATTAAAACCTAGTTAGAGCTTTGTTAGACTAAGTGTCCTCCACCTTTGTGTTATTGCTCTAACAACCTATAGTTTGAAAAATGTTTGGGAATTTTAGTAAATGATACCCATTCATGACAATGGTTGGTTCAACTAATAAACTCATAGACACCTTTAGGTCTATATGGTTCACTTCCATGATCATAGTATGAAGCCTCTCATAGACCTCCTTGAATATGCAAAGATCGCCAGCTCATCTCCCACTTGGTGTATCTATTCTTTAGAAGTTTTCCTTATGTTTGTGTGTGTGAATGATAACATCAAAACTAACTCATGTGTCAAAACTACTAGGTCCAACACCAAATCTAGAGGAATTAGTACCTCCATTACATAATAATGTTGTCGCACACTTATACAGACCTTTAGAATCTCAATGAGTTGATCAGATATGTCTATTGGATTGATAGGTGGATTAGTAGGCATAATGGTTGGTGTAGTATGTGGATTGGTTGGTGCATCAGTGGGAAGATTGGTGGGTAGAGTGGTAGGAGCAACTAGAGGCATAGGTGAAGGAGTAGGTAGAGTAAGTGGAGGAGGATGAGGAAATGGAGGAGAAGCATCTATGGTGTCTCATTGTTTGAAGACATAAAATATGAAGGAGATGGAAAAATATGTCTTGCAAATCATCGCTCATCACCCCTTAGCCTCTCAACTCAAACTAGGATACCAACAATATGACACATCAATAATGTCATATCTCTAAGAAGGATTCCATGGATACTTGCAATTTTGGGATCTTATGTGATCATTCTTGATCAACCTGGCTAAACTTTGTAGCTAATAATCAAATTACATCACTGATTTGTGAGCTAGGGATGGAACCAAAGCTCTATTTGAATCTAGTGAATGTCAATTCTATGCTCTTGAGGTGGCTCAATGGCCTCACCCATCTCCGCATCAAGCTCTAGAGGAGGGCTCTTGCCAATGTATGAGCTCAAACCTACAAAATAATAGACAACAATAGACATTGTAAACAAAATCTTATAATCAATAACATGTGCATTAAATACAACAAAAAATTATGTTACTAGAATAATCAAAACATCATGATGATATTACCTCTCTAGTCTAGTGGCTCAGCTACAATGAATAAGATGTTTGGGCATGCCCCCAATCCATCACTACATATGGATATCGCACAAGGTCGAGGATGTGATCATTCTTACTATATAACATATCAATGGAATCAACACCCACCACCCTACACAAGGACTCCAACTACCCCCCCGGGAAACATCTATGTAAGTTTTAAACCTTTTAAATTAATGAAATGCACACAGATATTCTTAACACAGAAAAGAAAACAATTGCAAACACACATATACATAGATATTTACCCTGGAAACCCAATCAAGAAAACCAACAACCCATTTTAGAACCGCACCTCTAATTCTATTCATGATCCAAATTCATTGTTTATAATACAATATATAGGATCCTGCGACATTCAAAAAACCCCTAATCCATTGACCCAGATTAGGTTACAACTTTAATTACTTGACCGAGATTAGAAAACCATGGGCTAAAATACCATGCATCACTAAATTTCCAAAGGCGAAAAACTACCCCTGCGTGAAAGACCACCCAAAAAAATTGGTGGATACACCCAAAAAAATAAATGTTTGAGGGCTCCGCCCCTGAAACCCCTAATAAGGGGACCCACAATCGTGCAAAGAATATAACACATACCCAACAATCTAGCCCCACGTGTGCATACACACATCAATCATCTACCTAAGAGGCTAGCAATTAAATGATTGCCAAGTCATTGGAAACCTCTCAAAAAATCCAAAAAAAAAGTTTTGAAGCAAAGGGAAAGAGATGTCTCCCAACCCTTTATGACAACTATCTAGAGCAATACAAAATTGTTGTAGAAGAATAGTGGACCACTTGATTAATTTGAGCCACTAAAAAAGGCTATCTACATAATACATTATAGGGAAACTAATGCACTACCCATAAGTGGTATGGTGTGCTAGTGCCATAATCATACGACACAAGCACTTAACCTCCTCAACTCCAAAACTATGTAAGCATAGATAACTCCATGTAGCCTAGAAGCCACTGGGGTCAATGATGTTTGGACTTACATATATTTTCACATATGTCAGCTAGTTCTCTCTTGCAACACTAGAAATGGAGTAAATCCTCTCCCCTTCTAGATCACCTGGTCATGAAATAAGTGTCATCCTCCATGGTTTGCTAGTATATATCATGACCAACCTCAAAGGGCTATCTGCTATGATCCTAGTGACAATTCGTGGCACTATAACTCTATGTTCTCTTTGAGGGATTTAGCCTCCTCAAAATACTTGAGGAGGCCAACATGCCTTAAAAGCAAATGAGTATGAGTAGTAATAAGATGAGCAGACAGATCCCTCTCCCTCTCTCAAACACACACAAAGTTATAAGGATCACCTTACTGCTACATACAAACCTAATTAGAAATATATACATATGTATGTGTATCCAATTGTACTAAAATGTCATTTGTAATATTCATTCAATATTGAATTCAAATTTGGTGTATTGAAAATGTATAAAACAATATGTTGCACTTATTTTAAATAAGGATATTTCCTCCAGTGCACATATTTTAATTCCATGCACTACCTTCGATGCTCTATAAAATTCAACACCAACACCGATGCACTCATATAATCTACATGCACCATAAAGAAATGCTCTTTAGATCACGTCAATGCACCATGAGAATGAGGCACGTGCCTCGCTAATGTGGTTCATTGAGAATATCATATAGCACTATATAAGATGTGCTTAGCCATCCCTAGACACAGCAATGTAAGCAATAATTAAAATATATATATATATTGAATACACTAGTGTGTCTTAAAGATTGGAGTGCATAACCATTGTCTTCAGTGCATGTGTATTACTAGTAAGCATTGATACATGGTGCCACTAGTCCTTGTTAGCGCACCACAAATGGTTGGCACATCCAATACACCATGTAAAGTGCCAAATTGACCTAGTAGCACCATTGATAATGCAATGAGTCATCCTCACATGTACTATTCTCTTGAGACATTTCTATCTTATGTTTATTGGTCGTAACATTGAACAACAATGCTACTACTCCATGTCAATGCACTACACGTCGTAGGTGTATGCAAATTTGGCATGGAAAAGCACCAACATGTTGGGATAACACTAGAGACAATGTGTTGAGCCAACCATACGTGCATCACATACAATGGCATAATTTCCTATGTTTTGTGGTGTATGTGAGTGGATGTTACACCCTGAGAACAGTGTTTTATAACATTTCATATTGCATTAGATATTACAATAAATTGGTGCATCGATCATATTCAAATGTTCAGTGCAAATAGAATGATATGGAGCATTGCCTAACCTATAAACGCATGGTGTGCTAGTGCCATAATCATAAGGCATAATCATTTAACCTCCTTAGCTCCAAACAATGTATGCACAACTAGCCACTATATATATATATATATATATATATATATATATATATATATAATAGCTAGTTTTCTCCTACAACACTAGGTGGCATATCAAGAAAATGAAGTAAATCATCTCCCCTCCTAGATCATCTAGTGATGAAATAAACATCTTCCTATGTGGTTTGGTACCATATATCGTGACCAACCTTGAAGGGCTATTTGTCATGATCCTAGTGATTAATTAAATTGCACTATAACTTTATGTGCCCCTTGAGGGATTTATCCTCCTCAAAATACTTGAGGAGGCATACATCCCTTAAAAGGAAGTGAGTTTGAGCAATCGTGAAAAGAGGAAACATATCTCTCTCCCTCTCCCAAACCTCCCAACCACACATGAAGTTATAAGAATCGTCTTGTTGCTACATACAAACCTAGTTAGGAATATATATATATAGAGAGAGAGAGAGAGAGAGATTTGTACTAAATCACCATTAGTAATATTCATTCAATATTGAATTTAAATTTGATGCATTACAAATGTATAAAACAATCTAGTGTGCCTATTTTAGACAAGTGTTGCATGGCAACTTAATCCCTGCTAGCTGACACTCTATAACTATTGATAATGATAATGATTAAGTAAGGAGCATTTTACATCTCATTATTGAAGAGATTTTAATATCTCTCATCCTATATACCATACTCACACTATTGAGCCTATGTTTAAGAATATTATAATAATAAATAATCTAATATTTATTTAGAAATTTATTTATTTATATAAGTAATTTTATAAAAACTAATTATATCAACTATTAACTATGGAAAAAAATCTACAAATTATTTTATTTGACATCATTTTTTTATTATTTTTTATCCATCATTTTTTAATGAAAAAATATATTATTATGAATTTTTTAAATATAAATTTATAGGTACAAAATTTATTTCTTAGTACTTCCTATTCTATTAGGTATAATCTTGTTTTAGCTAGGAGTATCTTGTAATGGTTGTTTCTTTTTTCTCTCAGGCTGCTTGTTATTGGGTGCTTTTGCACTTGCTCGATTTGGTTCCATGCATTTCTCGATGTATTTGGTCCTTATACTTCACATCTTTAAAGAAGTATTGGGGTTATGAGCATTTGAAAGAGAGAGTGCATCATTTGATAGTATTGAACCTTTGTTGTCCTACATCTATTTTTCAAAAAGAAAAATGCTTCTCACTTGTCTTGTAGTGGTTTCTCCGTGCATACATCACTTCCTCTCAAGTATTTATAGTTTTAGATTATATCTAATGGCTAGCTAAAGCCAAGAAGTTAGCTCAATTAGTAATTGTCAATATTGTTTCACAGTTGGTTATTTTTGTACCAACATGTGTCAGTTCAAATCGCCAATATTAAATACACTAGTATGAAATGCATATTTTAGTATTTATGAAATATATAATTCCATATTGAAAATCTATTTTTTTAATTATATATATTTATTTTAGTATTTATGAAATATATAATTCCATATTGAAAATATAATTTTTTAATTATATATTTGTATTTAAACCCATCATATGGAAAAGGACGTTGCCTTAAAGCATGCTTACATGTGTGAAATACTATGAAGACACTAAATACCAAATACTAAGAATCTAATTCTTTTAGTAGCATATACCAATATCCCATACAAAATATCAAATATCTTTCCACACTCATCCTATTCTATATTTTTCTTCTTTTAAATAAAGTCATTTACATTCATATTCCTTAATAAATAAATAAATAATCTATTGATTGATTTTTCAATATAAAAATATCGAAATCAATGTTACGCTTTAGATATCTATATCCCGCTTTAAATATCTGTATCCGTCAAATCTGACGGATACGTATTTCAAAGAACTTCCACTACCTTCCACTCATGCTCTCCACTCTCGACCATGATGACATACCCATGTGTCATTGTGTGTCCATGATTGGGGGAGAGGGAGGAGATGTTGACGACGAAGGACTACCATCTCATGTTAAGTTGGAAAATAAGGTAAGGACACCACGATGGAAAAAAATGAGTGGTTTGAGTTGGTTAATCAGTTCATGTCAAAGAGAGTATGTGATTGGAGTCTGTCAATGCCAGTGTAATGTAAAAAAAAATTAGAAAGGACATTTATATTTTTTAAATAACAAGTGTGTACGGAATTTAGTAAGGTGATAGTTTTAATCAGGTATATTAATTATGTAATTAATTTTAAACATGGAAAGATGTGAAGGCAACAATAAGACTTCAAATATATTAACCAATTAGAAATCATGTAAAACAAATAATTTTATTGTATAAAAAATATATATTTATTTTCTTAAGTTAAACAATAGCTTCCATACTCAAATTTAAAATGAAAAACAAATTAATGTCAAATCAATCACAAACTCAATACTATAATCCTTTGACATGGATTAATAAGCTTATCGCCTCTAGTGCATCTATTTTAATTGCATGCACTACCTGCAATGCTCCATAAACTTCAACACCAAGATTGGTGTGCACAAGCACCATAAAGCAACGCTCTTTAGATCATGTCAATGTACCATGAGAACGAGGTACGTGCCTCCCTATTGTGGTTCATTGACAATACTAGATAGCACTATATACAACGTGTTTAGCCATCCCTAAACACAACGATGCAAGCAATTTTTTTTTTTAAATTAATGAACACACTAGTGTGTCTAAATTTTAGCGTGCATAGTCACCATCTTCAGTGCACATGCATTACTAGTAAGCATCGATACATGGTGCACTAATCCTTATAATCCCACCACAAATGGTTGGCAGTCCAATATGCTCTGTAGTGTGCCAAATTGAGCCAGTAACACATGTGGCAACGCAATGATTCATCCCCACATGTATTGATGTCATGATACATTGTTATCTTATGTTTATTGGTGTGCGTAAAATAAGTTTTAGTATTGAATAATGATGTCTCTAGTCCATGTCAATGCACTGCATGTTGTAGGTGTATGAAAATTTGGCATGGTGATGCAACAACATGTTGGGATAACACTAGAGGTTGGGATAACACTAGAGATAGTGTGTTGAGTCATCCATGCATGCATCACATATAATGGCATAGATGTCTATGTTTTGTGGTTCATGTGAGTGGATGTTACACCCCACGAACGATGCTTCATAACATTCCATAGTACATCAAATATTGTAATAAATTAGTGCATCAATCATATTCAAATGTTCAGTGCACATAGAATGGTGTGTAGAATTGTTTGTTGTGCGACCTATAAATGTATCAGTGCATGGTGTATGAATTTACAAATGACCACATTGGTGACATTTGAAAAAACTGTGAATTTACAATCCAAATTGGAAAACTAAAATTGTGAAAATGTAAATTAGGATATATTAAGGAAATTACCCGGTCTCATCTCCACCATGGATGCATGGTTTTGTGGAAATCAAAAAATTCAATTCGAGGGGTTTTGACAAATTTAGAAATGATGTGGGTTTTCAAAATACAAATATGGTTTGGTGTTTTTCTAAAATTTAACCCTATTGTAGTGTGCTCAGTATCATTATGCACTAGTGCACCTAGTATCACTATGAATTAGTGTGGTTACATTTATATGGTGCACCAATAAGTGATTTTTTTTCAAAATTGTTAACCCTAACATGACACACATGGTATTGTACACATAGGTGCATTTGTAGGTCTAGAACACACCACATTTTAATTTTTTTCAAATGATATTTTTTACAAAATTCGAGTTATTGTATTTAACCCTAAAATGACGCACTATGTACCAAGACAAATTAGTGATGTTGTACGTGATATTGATCATTAGTTCTAGTATATGTGTTAATTAGTACACACTTGGGTGGCTTATAAAAAGAAAACATGTTTTACAAAATTGGAGCACAGGAGGCCATTTTTGAATTCTTATGTGCAAGGGAACATTTAGATATACAAGTGTGTCGATGCATGTGATATCATTGAGCATCATTGCACTTTATTGGTTTTAGGTGCACAAATAAGAATACCTCCGCCCCCTTACCTCCACTAAAATCATAACAAGGAGAAGTGCTTCAATAAAAACACATGTAAAAGCTTGTTTTCCTTGCAGTTAGTATCCTTGCAATAATTATTAGGTGATTGTTCACTATCTTATTGATGATATTAATCATGATGGTTTTCTCTTATCGACATGCAATGGGATGAGTATGGTTGTGAGCCAACCACAAAAGAAGTTAAATATGCCTTGAACCATAATTATGTAAACATTGTGGATTATTTTATTTTATTTTTATATTTGGCAGAATCAACAATTGGGACGAGCTCGTACTCACATCACATGGGGTCGATTCTTACCACTACCACTATAACCTCCAAGTGCACCGCACAGCCCCAAAGCACGACACACGGGCTAGTCGAGGTTTGAACCAATGACATCACAAGGAGTGCCTTAACAGTACACTCTATCGCCAACTGATCTACACCCCTAGGGGCTCCATGGTGGAAAATTTGAATCCTACGCTTGAGGTAAAAAAAATTGTCTTTATATTTTTACTTATATGGATGGTACTACTCTAAGCATGGGAATTCATTCATTAATTGGTCCCTTTTATTATGTTCTTAAAACAACAAAGAGACCCTGAAGAAGAAGATGAGGATGTCAAGCCTTCTAATGATAGTGATGGATCAAAATCCATATCATTACCCAATGATTGATGATGATGATTGACCAATGTCTTAATTGTCCATATTTTACTATTATTGTTACTTAGCTTCTCACCTCTTATCCTTATACATGTTCAAGAATTGTTGAATATAAGATTGACATTTACTTGGGGTGGTGATAAATCACTTATTACAAGTAGGAATCACTTATTACAAGTAGGACACAAATTATAGTGTGCATACACATGGAAATTTCTTTTGTGAAAGTTGTTTCACATTAATTGTGATATATTCAAATTGATTGAATATTATTGCCCAAGGTGATATGAGGACTAAAAAAATTTCATGTATGTTTATATAGAGTTTAATGCAAAAAATATATATTAGTCGACACACAATGGGAGTAAATTGATGTGAAATTGAAAATGAACTATCCATTGGAGTTTAATTAGACTAGTCTAATAAAATGGCCAATATAGTTGATTGGAATAAAAGGGATGCCAATTAGACACTAATTGGACCAAATCAACTTAATTATCGAATAAGACACAAAACTGACATAATTTGGATGTAGGGTGTGTTATCGCACAGTTTGTAGCTTGGGAAAATCTCAACCCAAGCAGGAAATGTGAGACACAACTAGGGACACCTATCATTGTCACCTCAATGGATATCCCCCTCATTTTAGTGATGGAAAAGTCCAACACAAGGGAAGCTTCCCAGCTGACCCTAGGGGGATTGCAAGGGAAAAGCCAAGGATAAAAATGAAGCACCCCTATAGGTCACAATGAAAGGTTCTAGGAGCTGGATGTGAGTTGAGTATCGGTCAAGGAAAGGTTTTCAATGGAGAGTACCTACAAAACCAATGTTGGACAACCAAAACCAATACCAAATATGATAAACATATCCCTAGAACATGAGGGGAATCAGCAAGAACCCTTAATGTCCCAAAATTGCAGCATACAATAGTAATATATCATCAATGAGATAGTTATAACAGCTGCAATTATATCATCTAATTCAACATATGAAATTGGATCAAT
Organism: Picea abies; assembly: GCA_900067695.1. NCBI lineage: Eukaryota > Viridiplantae > Streptophyta > Pinopsida > Pinales > Pinaceae > Picea > Picea abies. Next base: position 7,936 of record CBVK0101102638.1, on the reverse strand, counting down.
GAGCACACAACTTAGAGATAATGTTCCAATGCTTAGCATAATGAATTAGATGACAATAGAAGGTTGTAAAAGTAAGTTATCCGCAAGATTTATGACAGCCTTATGGTTGTAGCTTACTTTTTCTACAACAACAATATTTAACCGTGGAAATCAACAAGTAAATGGCTCAAAATGACGCTTAAGACAAACACTTTCAATTCCAATGATCAAACAATGATTTCATTGGTTAATTGCAAGTAAAACGAAATATAGTAACAATTATATCAGCCCTAATGGTTGTATTTGGGCATAGGAGGGTGGTGTCACCCCTTCTTCATGTCTCCGGGCCATGTCCAAGTGCTAGAGACTTCATTTAAAGTGCAATGTTCATCCTTCAAGGCCTCCAATGAGTGGGGTGCAACATCCATCCAATGGGCTTTCAAGCCCATATGAAGGTCCAGTGGCTTAGTCCCTCCATGAATGTCTTCCACCAGGCAAGGTCCTACAAAGACAAGCAAATAAACCCTCCAAGGGTCCATAAGTCACATGTATCATACCAAGTAAGCCACATTTAATAAAATAACTACCCAAACATGTGCATTAAATCCCCCCTTTTCAAACTAAACAAATGATCAAAGATCTTATAAACTTTACCAAATTTGGGTATGGGAGGGTTGTCACGGTGCCCTATTGGGTAGGCCAATCCCCAAGTCAAGTAATGTTTCCCAAGAAGACCTTTTCTAGGCCATGTAGTGAATATGAGGTGGATGGTGGTAGGACTTTTGGGCATGGGGTTCCAGACATATCAAGGGCTCATATTGTCTCATTTATGGGTGCCTTTGTGGAGGGTGTTCTACATCCCTTTGTTTACAATGAAACATTATTCCAAGCCCTTTATTTGCCTTTTTTTTATGGTCTGAACATTGAGTGATATGTGAAAGAAAAGAAAAGGAGAATTGCAATGCCACTGGAAGTTAGAATACATTGAGTGCCATATGCATTAGAAATTAAAATACACGGCAATGCATTCCCCCATCAAGCGGGACATTTTTTATCCAATCTTCTTTTAAAGGTCCTTCATTTTTATGCAGAAACATTTCATTGCTCTTGAGACCTTAGGGCGACCATCTAGAAGGATTAGTTATGGATTTTGACTCTTTCCAGCTACAACACTTCTGGGCCTTTATCCCCTTCTTCTCATGAAATGAGGTACATGCCCTTCTTGGGGTCAGTGAACCCAAAAACCCAAAAGATGAGGAAATTGAGGGGACAAGGTGTGGAAAGTGGTAAGAATGAGCGGGAATGTACAATGACCCTTCAAGGAGACCCCCTGGTAGCAACCATTTTCCCAAGGGCGACCCACTTAGTAGGAAACCATGTCAACCACCAAGGTGAAATAAGGAAAAAGGTATAATTTCCAAGCAAACATTCCATAATCAAGAAAGGACCCTTTGCAACATGCTCAAATGCTTCAATTATTAAAGTGACACTTACCATAATATTGGGCTTGTACCTCATGAAGAAAGACATGTTGTCCTTTCTGGGCTAGGCTGGTGTGGCAGATGTTGCTATTCTGCTAACGATGAATGGTAATGTGTGATGGAGAGGAGGGGCTATGTCTGCTCAATGTGGGCTCAGTTGGTCATCTGGATCTTAGAACTCCATGTCTTCTACCTGCAGACCTTGAGACATCATATCCTTAGTTACCCCTAGACAGGGGGGTAACATGGTAAATGCCACTAAAACACAGATAAGTTTTAGATGCAAAGAAAATTCTAATAAGATGATAAAAAGTCACAAAAAAGACACAAAGCACCACTATGTTGACGTGAATATAAATAAAAAAACCTAAAACTAGAAGCAAAAATGATGCAAAAAAGACTCAAATGGGAAGCATGTGATACTAAAACTAGATGCAAGCATGGCATGTATGCGACACAATTTAGACTCATGTAGGATGCACACTAGATGGAGAAACGATGCAACAATGATGCCTACACAAATAGTACTACTTCATTGTAACCAAAATGCCTATGTGGCATGACTAAAACACAAATAAGCAAATTGCATAAAAAATGGAGCACAATTGAGACACAATTAAAAAAAAAAAGTATATAAAGAGACATAATTAAGATGCAAAAACAAAACGAAAGATGCACAAGAGATGCAAAAAATGACACAAAGAGACGTATGAGCATTTTTTAATGAAAGAAAGGATGCAAATGAGACACAAAACATAATGCCACCCATAGCATCAATTTTTGTGTCTCAAAAAATCTAAAAGAAAAAGGCCCATGTCACAAAAAATGATGGCAAGGCATGAATTGTAGTAGTAATGTGATGTAGGAGCATCCCTGGTCTTGACAACTATTATGCATACAAATTGAAGTTTGTTTATGTTTGATGAGAGTCAAACATAATGATACTACCTAATATTGGTATATTTTGGAACTAAGTATCACTATTAGCTTATATATTTCTAAATATTTGATACAAATTAATGAAGTTTCATCCTATTGAATGAATTATGCATACAAGTTACAAGTGATGGAAAATAGATATGGTAAGAAACATCTACATGTCAATCATGAAGAAGTTTTGACCAAAGGAGACTTGTTTATGACCCCTCTCACAAAGCTTCATTTGACTACTTTTATGACCCAAAATACAACACCAAAAATCCTTTAGAAGATCAACATACATAATGGATGATTGAAGCTGTAAATAAAAAACAAATACAAGCACTAGTATTTATTTGTTTGAATTGATGGTTGCTAACGGCGATAAACACAACCCTAATTGAATATGCACATGCACTTCTTAGTGTATTGTTATTATTGACAACTAAGCATACCATGTTAATGAAATAAAAGGGTGAATTATGTCATAGCATAATTGAAACAATTCAAAAAGCAACCAAATTGTTGGAAAATGGAACAAATTAAACCAATTGAATGTAAATGGATTGGACTGTCGAAATCCCTAGCTTGTGTATAAACTTTTAACCCTCCATAGATGAGTTGCGTATGGTAGTTGTAGAAGGCCCTTGGCCATGAATGGACTAGTAAGGTAGAGTATGTGAATTGTATTTAAACCTGAATGCATAGATATATGTTAAGTGTATTTATGTTAGTCAATGTTTGATGGTCGCAGTGATTATGTGTTGTATTTTATTTAGAGTTTATATCGTTTATGTTTAAATTATGTTATTCATTTTCATATTGAATGTCTATTAATGAGTTGAATTGTAGAAGATTATGATTGTGTTAAATTCTATCTTGAATGTAACTGATGATGTTGAGATGGCATGGAACTAATTTGTAGAAAGTATGTTCATTTGAGTTGTTTTTGTAGAATTATTGCATTTGTAGAGGGACATTTTCTTTATTACATTAAATGGCATCGGAGCAAGTTGAATCCATAGTTGAGGAGGACTAGAGAGCCCTTGGTATTAGATTGAATAATCTATGAAATTTGGTGACGTGGGGAGCTCACATGAAGAGATCCCATGACAAAATTAGTGTGTTGGAACAAACAGGAAGATGTCGTGGAAGACATGGGAGACTAGACGATGCAGAAGATGTGGATCACCTTGCAATGATGGTAAGGAAAACTATGGTAATAATGGATATCATGGAGGAAACCCATAGGAATGGTACTTCACATGTGTTGCATGATGACAGTGATGTTGAAGCAAAATTAGAGACTATGAGAGAAGAAATAAAATAAAAAGTGACAGTTGAGGAGAGGATAATTAGAGTAATCAGAGACATTAGTGGTAAACCTGGACTTAAAAATCATGTATGTTATTGAACTTTAAATCTCAAGGAATTGATAGATTGGATAGGAGAAATGGAAAAGTTCTTTGAATTTTAGTATATTAGAGATCACATGAGGCTTAGGGTAGCTCGTACAAAATTAAAGAGTCATTCATACTTCTTTATGGTGGGATAACTTGTAGTTGAATAGAGAAGGTAGTGGTAAAGAGAATATTAAAACTTGGGATAGGATGGTGTCAAAGTTGGAAAGTAAATTTTACCTATAGATTTATTGACAAGGCTAAGTTAGCCTATGCAATCAGTAGGGATTTTCTCCAATGAAAGGTCCTAATTAGACCTTACAATGTTTCAAACCGAGAGTCCATATGGTTTATGACCTGATAAACTTTAAAAATTTTTGAGTACTTTTACCTGTTGCAACTCAATCCATTGTTTAGGTTTTTTGGGGATGCAATAAATGAGATGCAACTAATCTAATATGCAAAGTGCAAAATGATGCCCAAGATAAACTAACAAAACCAACAAGGTAAGCATAGCACCAAATATATTATTTTTTTGTACCTGTCACCCCCCTTAGCCTAGGGGTAACTAAGGAGATCATGTCCCAAGGCCCACAGGTAGCAAACATGGAGTGCTGAGAGCCAGATTAACTAGCAAAGCCTAGAAACCCCCTTGATTTTCCTCCCATCACAAATCAACCAAGGCTCATCACATTCAAGCAACCCAGGGTATGGGGCATGGTAATCTAGCGTCACCATGAGGTATGGTTAGTCCTTTTCTCATGCAAGGTGTTGTGTCTAATTTATTAGGCATGTAAACAAGGATATTTGGTTGAAGTTGGATAGTGGATCACTTGCTTGAGAAATTGTCTTGGTCTCCTTGTTTCACCTTGGTGATCAACTTCTGTACCCTAGTCCTGTGTTGTCACCGCCTAGGGAAAAGGGGTAATACTGGGGGGGGGCTCCCAAGGGTAATGTTTCGCTCCTGATAATACTTAACATTTTCCATCATAAATCCTTCCATATATCCCAAACTTTGGCTATGGCGCATTCTCTCATGATATATATATATATATATATATATCTATGGCGCATTCTCTCATGTTATATATATATATATATATATATATGTGTGTGTGTGTGTGTGTGTGTGTCATTGCTAGATTATAAAAGCCAACATAAAATCCTCATGCCATCTTGAGATCTACCCCCTCTAATGGTATTCTCCCATGTTTGGATGTGAATGAATGCACCAATTATAAAGGAATATTTCCCAGTAAAATATAAAGGAATGAAGCTTGAAACCTTATAAAGGGGACTTGCAAGTAAAATATAAAGGAATGAAGCTTGAAACCTTATAAAGGGGACTTGCAAATAATAATTGGGTATCAAAAGGAAAAATAATGGGTTCAAAATGCAAAAAGTATCGACGAAAGGGTATCTCAAGCAAGCAAGCGCCACCTCTACAAAGGCGCTCATAGAAATGGATATCATAATCCATGAAGTAAGCCTAATACCATACCACACTCATACTTTCTTTTGATGGATTTTTAATTTCCCTTGTCACTCTCGGGACCTATCTCTCTACTTGGGTAACTTATTGTTCAAGTGGCACACCTAATAGGATTGGATGAAGGCCCTCCCATACCTAAACTTGGTAACCTTCACAAGGTCTTGGGCTTGGGTGATACTTGAAGGGGATACTAGGGTGAATTGTTCTACATGGATTCTATCTAAAACATCAACTTACTTTGCATGATTTAAGGACTAACGTGTCTTATGAACATTGGTTTACTTTGTCTTATATTATGTGTTGTTTTGAATGCCTCTGGCATGGTTCTTTGAGGGATGTTTGGGGTTGTTCCCAGGACGTTGTGCCACATTGCAAGACTTTGGCACATGTGATGAAGAGTAGTGAGTTATCCAATGACTCAACGTCCTCGGACAGTGGCTTCACATCCTTGGAACCTTGGGTGATGGACAGATGGGCTTGGTTTTGAGTAGGTTGGTCATTATGCCACATACATGGGTTGGAAGCCCACAGGATGGGTAGAGCACCCCAGCGATTTTGTGCATAGAGGATGGAGGATGTTTCCTTTGGAGGCACTCTAGCATGGCTAGGAGATGAGTCATCATATATTTTCACTTGGACACTAGCCTTTGGAGGCTTGGACATCACCCACCTGGCCTATGATGTCACCATGGAAGGTTGGGGTTTGATGGAGATGATGTTTGTGTGCATAAAATAAGTTGTAGTATTGAACAACAATATTGCTAGTCCATGTCAATGCACTATGTGTTATAGGTGTATGCAAATTTGGCATGGTGATGGAACAACATGTTGAGATAACACTAGAGGTTGGGATAACAATAGATATAGTGTGTTGAGTCATCCATGCATGCATCACATATAATGTTATAGATGCTTATGTTTTGTGGTTCATGTGAGTGGATGTTACACCCCATGAACGATGCTTCATAACATTCCATACTACATCAAATATTTTAATAAATTGGTGCATCAATCATATTCAAATGTTTAGTGCACATAGAATGGTATGTAGCATTGTATTTTGTGCGACCTATAAATGTATCATTTCCTGGTGTATGAATTTACAAATGACCACATTGGCGACATTTAAAAATTTTGAAAAAATGTGAATTTACAAGATAAATTGGAAAGCTATAATTGTGAAAATGTAAATTATGATATATTAAGGAAACTATCCGATCTCATCTCCACCACAGAGGCATGGTTTTGTGGAAATCAAAAAATTCAATTCAAGGGGTTTTTACAAATTTATAAATGATGTGGGTTTTCAAATACAAACATGGTTTGGTTTTTTTCTAAAATTCAACCCTATTGCAGTGTGCCCAGTATCATTATGTACTAGTGCACCTAGTATCACTACGAATTAGTGTGGTTACATTTCTATGGTGCACCAATAAGTGATTTTTTTTCAAAATTGTTAACCCTAACATGGCACACATGGTATTATACATATCGATGCATTTGTAAGTCTAGAACACACCACATTCTATTTTTTTCAAATGATATTTTTTACAAAATTTGAGTTATTGTATTTAACCCTAAAGTGACGCACTATGTACCAAGACAAATTAGTGATGTTGCACATGTTATTGATCATTAGTTCTATTGTATGTGCTAATTAGTACACATCAGGGTAGCATTTACAAAGAAAACACATTTTACAAAATTGGAGCACGGGAGGACATTTTTTAATTCTTATGTGCAAGAGAATATTTAGATATACAAGTGCATCGATGCATGTGTTATCATTGAGCATCACTGCACTTGATTGTTTTTAGGTGCACAAATAAGAATACCTTCGCCCCCTTACCTCCACTAAAATCATAACAAGGAGAAGTGCTTCAATAAAAACACATGTAAAAGCTAGTTTTCCTTGCAGTTAGTATCCTTGCAATAGTTATTAGGTGATTATGTAGTGATGATATTAATTATGATGGTTTTCTCTTATCGACATGCAATGGGATGAGTATGGTTGTGAGCCAATCACAAAAGAAGTTAAATATGCCTTGAACCATAATTATGTAACCATGGTGGATTATTTTATTTTATTTTTATATCTGGCAGAATCGGCAACTGGATCGGGCTCGTACTCACGTGACATGGGGTCGATTCTTACCACTGCCACTATAACCTCCAAGTGCACCGCACGGACCCCAAGCAAGACACATGGGCTAGTTGAGGTTTGAACCAGCGACATCACAAGGAGTGCCTTAACAATACACTCTATCGCCAACTGATCTACACCCTTAGGGGCTCCATGGTGGAAAATTTGAATCCTATGCTAGAGGTAACAAAAATTGTCTTTATATTTTTACTTATATGGATGGTACTACTCTAAGCATGGGAAATCATTCATTAATTTGTCCTTTTTATTATGTTCTTAAAACAACAGAGAGAACCTGAAGAAGAATATGAGGATGTCAAGCCTTCTAACGATAGTGATGGATCAAAATCCATATCATTTCCCAATGATTGATGATGATGATGGACCAATGTCTTAATTGTCCATATTTTACTATTATTGTTACTTAGCTTCTCACCTCTTATCCTTATACATGTTCAAGAATTGTTGTATATAAGATTGAGATTTACTTGGAGTGGTGATAGATCACTTATTACAAGTAGGA
>CBVK0101102636.1:1015-13994 GCA_900067695.1 Picea abies | reverse complement strand
AGTGGGTAAATGCATGCATGATGCCAAGACAACTTCGTCGGGGTACTGAACAGGCCCGTTAGCAGCGAAGCAATGTCGAGTATATGAAAATTCGTAAATATGAAATCTCTTGACCTTAAAATGTCCTTTATTCTGATCTGGAACTTCTTAGTAGGATACATATATCAGAGTGGGTTAATTGGCAACCCTATCAAGGCTATGGACACCTGCTAGTAGCAGTGGCTCTGTCAACAGTATTGGAGATTTTATCTTAAATATCGTGGCTTGCATGTCTTAAGACTATTATCAGTTTTTATCCTTTAAACACTGCTGTAATATTTGATTAATGACGATGTTTAAACAATTTTCTGGTTGTTTTTTGAGTCAGAATTATTCTCATTATTATAATCTGAATTTGTTCTTTTGGTAGAGATAACTGCTTCTACCAGTGTGTCGCCATTGTTGGCAACCATTTTTCTTTTATATCCTATCTTTATACGCTGCCTACACAAGTGTTTTGGAACCCTTAATTCTCATCGCAATCTTTTGAATAAAACAACACTATTATCTTGCACATTTGCACACCTGCCTTTTGTTCTCGTTTTCATGACTGCAAGCGTGAAAACTTTGATTTCGAAGTCACATCAATGACATTAAAATCATCACTGGATTATTATGGTTACTCTTGTCTATGTTTTCATTTCATTTCCAATTCAATTATGGTCACACAGTTGGCAAGATACCAAAACCTTTACTCATTTGGCTTTTTTTGTTGTTTTTAATATGACTTCATTTTTATAGGACTGTGATGATATTCTAATGATTGTGATTGAGACCTTGATTCAATGGTGGTTTGATGTTCTATTGCTTTTGACCGAATTCAATGGTTTCATAACAACGCATTAACATGGTGATTAGACCCTTAATTCAATGGTTTCATACAAAGCATATGATTTATGATTGAATCCTTGGTGCTATATTCGAAACATTGTTTTGATTTTGAAACCATGAAAACACTATTGCTTGTGCAAATATTTGGGTCGAATTACCATAGTTTTCATTAATTGTTTGAATGACATTGCTTTTAACACATTGCAATAGTGATCACCATAGCGCCATCGATTGTACATTCTATATGAATGTTCTGCATGGATTGTTTCGTTCAACCACCCTCGCACACTTAGGCATTAATGCCCGCCTTCTATCCCAGGTTACCTCTGTTGGTTTTTGGTGAAATCTCTGAGCATTCGATCCTGCATATACCCTATCCCAAACTCCTGTCCATTTACCCTTCCCACTGTGTGCCCTCTCCTATGGCACCTGTGGTGCGCATAGAACTTAATGGCAGCCAAACACTCCTGCTATTCGACAATGCTCGTGAGGATTTGGAAAATAGTGGTTGGCTGGTTTTTATCCAAAGGTTTGAGGGTTTCAACCTTTCGGTAGCCCAACAGTTTTCCCTCACCTTCAACGGATGCAGGGATAAGGTTAGAGACATACAACTCGAGATAAATAAGGAATTCCTTAGCTCGACTACATGCTTACCAGCTAAAGGGAAGAGGTGGTTTAAGAACTCCAAAGTAGACGAGGTACCGTGGATGCTCCTATTCACATCGAGAAAGATTGTTAGTTGTGATAGAGGTATGCCTGTCACTACCCTCAAACCCAGGTGGCATGATCTATTGGAAATTATTAAGCAGTTTGTGACTTGCGAAGGTCGTTATGGTTTGGTATTTCTGTATCATCTTCAGTTATTGATGAATTTTATAGACTACCCTATGAACATGCCACACTATCTCCTTTGTAGTCTGTACAAGATGTCCAAATGATTTAAGCGTGAAAAGGCTGATAGCATCCTTTTCCATCACTACTTGATCAAAATCATTATCGTTCATCATCTGAGCCTTAGTGGTGACTGTTGGCAAGCCTTTCTATCGAGGAATGGCTTTGCCACTCCTGAGTGTGTTCTGGTAGACAAGGTTGTGGTCACTGAAACCCTGGTTGTGCCTACCGTGCCATCTCCTACCCTTCTACCCCCTGTCAAACCCTAGAATTGCCCCAACTTTGACCTATCCGATACCATGGTCGACCCATGTGCTAAAGACAATATTAAGGATGTCAAGAGGCCTGTAAGGAAGAAAGGAAAAGGTGATACTAGTGTCAACAGTAAGGGAAAGAAAAATGCACGATGGATATCGAGATGTGCTCGGAACAAGCCCAGACAGAGCATTGAACAAAGACTATCGTCTTGAGCGAGGATTCAGACTCTGAGACTGAATGTTTCCAAGCCAAGGAATACCCTTACTCTCATGGCCTCTTCTCTATGGAACCCTATGACTATGTTTCCAACTTACCTCCGTGCCTCAAGAACAACCCTAAATTCCTGGGAATTAATCTTCACAGTGAAACCCCTGGTAACTTGAACGAACCCTCACCTGTAATGCCAAGGCCAAATCAAACACCTTGAACACAATGAAATTCTTGGATTGAACATTATTACACCGACATTCCCATGTTTCAATATAATATTAAATCATTAGAGGAACGAGTTACTGCGTTGTCAAAGGAGAACGACAGGCTACAAGCCAACGAGAAGAAGCAAAAGACCACCGGTTCAATTGTCTTCAGAAATGTTGAGGCAGCAACGACCTTTTTCAATTCAAAGTTATCCTGATCGAATCATTTTCCTAATGCCTAGGTATGTATTTCAACATTGATTTTGATTAGTGTGACCGATTGGATTTGCTTTTGATTAGTTCTATTTGTTTTAATAGATTCAAAACGATTATGTTATTTTCAAATTACCAAAAATGATTTCGTGATGAATCATGTATAGAAGATTTGTTTGCTAAAATTGGACACAGCTATGTTTTGATTGATACGACTTTGAATTAGTATAACGATTGTGTTGGCCCTGAGTTAGTTTGATTCATTTCTTTTGGTTTGATTCTGAAACGATGCTGTATGCCCTCAATTAGCATAGTCGTTTGTATATGAGTTGAAGATTGGTTTGATATAGTTCTGTTAGTTTTGAATTAAAAAACGATTCTGTTAGTTTTGTTTTGATTCAACAACGATTTTGTTAAGTCCCGAGTCGACATAAACTATTGCATTTGTATTGAATGAATATGAAAGATTAGCTTGATCGGTTATAGTCTGTTTCGATTGAGATTGATTCAAAAATGATTTCGTTGGTTTCGAATTATCAAAACGATTCTGTCTGCTCCGAATTGGTAATAAAAGGTGTTTGACAGATTGCATATATCCCTGTTACCATTCGGTTAATAAAACACGATTTCTGTCTGTTTCAAATTGGCATAAAGATTTGGTTGCTTCTGGCATGAAGGATTTGCTTTGTTTTCAATTAGTAATTAAATATTTGTTCAATAGGTCGAATATATTTCTGTTAGTTTTGGATTGATTTAAAACGGTTCTGTTTTCAAATTAGACCAGCTACAGAATCACAAGATTCTGTAGCTAGTCTTAAAATTTTGATTTCTATTAATTTTACAAATAAAACATTATCTAAACTTGTGTATTCTTGTCCACTTTCAGGTGCATACGAATTTCAAATGGAAAATTGAACATGCTATGGCAGTTTAGAACATGTTTTTTTTGTTTCAAGTTGTTAGTCATAGGTAGAAATAGAGACTTGGGAGATTGTTCCCAGATTTTTGTAAACTGTTTTGATAATTCCCACAGGGATGTTTTACCCTGTGGCCTTTAAATACTTGTTATTTTTTGTAATGAATCCATCACTATTGGGAGAAGAAATACTTTGGACTTATGAGGATACAAACTGGGATGAAAGTGGATGTTTTGTAACAACTTTAGCTTTCAATATATCAAACTTTTATTTCAAGTTTTCTTCATATCAGTTTGCAATCAATTATTGACTACTTTAGCTATCATAATTCGTTGCAGGTTGATGTGATTTGGTTGATGTGTTGTCCATATCTGATGTCTCTTATTTTAAAGTACAAAAATTACTGTGTTTCAATTTAATGAATTAAAGGTTTATCTTCTTCGTTAAATGAATCATTTTGTACAAATCTTCGCATACGAGTTTATCTAAATGTGATGATTTGCAAATTTTAAGATTGCTGTCATTTTTATGTCTTGTTTGTCCTGTCATTTATATTCAAAGAGCACTGTTGCTTCCTATTTACAAGAATCTTGTGGAAAATCTGGTGCGGGTTTCCTCCCATCGAACAACTGAATCAGATACTTTGCATGGGACAAATTGGAAAGTGTTATTACATGTTAGTTTATTAGTGTTATTTAAGTAGTTTAGATAGATATATATAGTTCAGATTCATAGTTAGGATTATTATTTTAATTGCTTAGATTAGATAGTTTTCATTTTATTTCTTTCTCATAAAATTAAAAAAAAAAAAATAGTTTTGCTGTCATAGGACAGTTTACAAATGATTTTTTGCAGGTTTTCATTTAAAATCTGTAATCTGTAAATACTGTACATATGTAATTGAGATTTAATTGTATTGATAGTTGAACATTTAATTTCATAGAATTATTATTGTATAATATTAGTAATTAAGCTGTATATATATATTTCAGATTTGTATATAGTTTGTTGTAGTTACTTTTTCCACTTAGATTAGTTTCTTTAGTTTAGTTTTTCTTTTTTTTTCTTAGGAATTAGATCGGCCAACGGAGCTGCTAAACCCATCGAGGTGGATCATTCCAAACATCTTGGGTTATTTAGACAACCCCAGACCAGATCCACTCCTCCAGTTGCTGAGCGTTCATTTTCTCCCGTCAACAAATGGCTCTAGAAGGAGGGCCTGAAACATATTAATGGCACGAGGTGGTCGTAAGACTCCTCCACCACCTAACCGCTCACCTATAGTGACAAGAAGTCATTCAAACGATAACATCATCCCTCAAATAACAACCACATCAAACAACAATCTATGGATCACAGTTGAACCAATAACCCCAAATCCTACAGGTGGTGACGTACAAGAGATTGTCCGCCAATCTCTCTTAAGAACACATAGTGCCTTTTCCCGTTTGAGGCAACCAAATTGACCTTTGGACCAACCGTTAGATTTCTCTTATATCAGAGAACAACTTGGAGGCACTAACCTCACTTTAAACCCTACAGATCCAATCCTCACTCCTGCTGTAGGAGGATCTGGAATACCACCCTCACCACCTCCATCACCTCCTTCTTCTTCTGGAGAAGACTCTTCTGACGAAGGCAGTTCCCCTTCTCAGCCTTCCACACCACTTACAACAATGGCCAACCAGAAAAATCCTGCCAGACCCTGGCTCGACCAAGATGTAATAGCCGTACCCGGGCCTCAACATCCCTTACCCAAACACCCGGAGAAGTGGCTTCCCAAGTTTGACCCTAACTCTAAACAGATCGCCGAAGATCACATTAAAATTTTTATATTAGCCATTAGACTCCATAATGTCGAGCATGAAGACATAGTCTGTAGGTTGTTCCCCTATACTTTCGAGGGCAATGCCTCTACTTGGTACTTTGTCCAGCAACCCCATACCATCGTGTCTTGGGAAAAGTTCGAATCCTTCTTTCTTGAGAAGTTTGGTGACGATAAGTCCCCAGAAGTTCTAGTCATGGAGATTTCTAGTTTAAGAATGAACCCCAAAGAGAAAATCAAAGACTTTAACCAAAGATTCTTAACATTAAAGAACCGAATCCCTACAGATTCGATGCCTGCTGAGAATCTTATCATAGCATGCTATACTAAAGCCTTGCATAAAAGTATAGCCATTTGGGTAAAATGATCTAAGAAAGCGACGTTGTTAGAGGCCTTCGAAGAGGCCATCCATATTGAAAAAGACATTCTTAGTTTAAAAGACACTACTAGTAATGAAGCAGAGACTAGTTCTTCTTCCAAAAAGAAGATCAAAATCCTTCCTCGACCTGTTCAAAATAAAACACAACCTGAAAGTTCGGATTTAGAAAACTTAACTAAAGTCGTTCAAAAACTGTCAAATCAAGTTATAGATTTGAAAAGGACGGTCGAAGAAGATTCTTTGAGAAAAGGGCCCTACAAACCCCTGTTTAGGAAGCCTTTTCCCACCAACAGACTTAACCCAAATACTGAGGGCGTAAATCTAGAAAGTCTGCAATTCGCCCTTCAAACAATTCTAGAAGCCCAGGATAACTTGATGCCTCTTGATATTCTTGAGGAGGTAGTTGAACAAGAGACAGTTGAAGAAGAAGAATCTTCTCTGAACATTTTTGGACACTTCTCGGATAGCATTTTTCAAGCTAACTTCGAGACAGTACATCCCTACAATACTAGGAGTAAGACAAAAAACAAACCTTCTTCCGAAAACACTACGACTTTGTCCCCAAAGCAATCTAAACTAGCTGAGACTAAACAGAGTCATGTAAACCCCAACTTAGATTATGATTTAGTTGAATATCTAAAAAATTTAAGGGCTAACATTTCTGTTTATGAATTATTAAAATTTCCATTTATGCTACAAAAAATGTTACGGAATATCGCTGAGAATAACAAAAATGGTAATTCAAGCAGTAACAAGGTTGTTCAAAACAAAGTTCCTCAGAAGACTTCCACTAAGAATAATCCTTATCTTCACGATAAAGGAAGCCTTCCTATAAATAATGTAACAAATGTAGATAAATTAGCTTTAGAAACTGTGAGTAAAAAGCCACCAGCTTCCACACTTAGTACTTGCCGAAATGTACCTCCATTTTTGTTAACTTTCGAAATCTTTAATAGAAATGTGCACAATTTTATGGTAGACTCAGGAGCGTCATCCAATGTGATTCCATGGTCTGTATGTTAGAAGATTAATGCTGAGGTTGAACCATCCACTTTAAAAATCATCCAACTTGATCGAACCAGTGTCAAAGTCATAGGAGAATTAAGGAATGTGCTTATAAGATTATCGTCTAACCCTAAAGTTCATCAAGTTATTGATATTATTGTTGTGGATATTCTAGAAGTTTATGGTTTGTTTCTAAGCAGAGATTGGTCGGAGCAGCTACATGGCTATTTCACGACAGATTGGTCTCACCTGTGGCTTCCTAAGAACGACAAGCCCAACAAGATCAAGGTAAATTGTGAGCACTACCTTAAGCTCATAGTCACAGATTTGAATGATCCCAATGAACCATTTACACCTTCTATCGATTCACCCGAAATACAAGGGATGGATACCTTTTTTGGCAATTGCATGGATGAGACTTCAACTATCACCAACCTAGAACAATAGTTCGAGATTGTAGCATATGTGAAGCCAACAACTTCTACACAATGGTCTCATGCACCCGATAAAAATCAAATTTGGTCTCTTTATTTTGACAGGTCAAAATCCAAAAAAGGAGCAGGTGCAAGCTATGTTATTATTGATCCAGCAGGTAAAAAAACCATGATTGCATGTAGGTTAGAATTTGAATGTAGTAATAACACAATGGAATATGAGGCTTTATTGCAGGGCCTTAGAAAATCTTTAGATATGAACATTCAAAATCTGGCTGTCTTTGGCGATTCCGAAATCGTGGTTAGACAGGTAAGGGATTCTATTCATTGTCTGTCTCCGCATCTTAAAAGCTACCAATCCGAGGTATGGAATTTAATGAATAAGTTTTATGCTTTCAATATAAATTATATTCCTAGATTGAATAACTCTAAAGCTGATCTATTAGCTAACGTAGCTTCCAAACTCTTTCCTACAGAAGGCTTGTCCCCAAATGCATTCTCTGTCGAACTGTTGTTCAGGCCATACGCTCCCGACAACATCACGAATTGGAGAGTCTTCGAAGATGATCAACAGATTATTAGCTTCCCACATATGGAAGAAACTTTTCAAGGCGGGGTGATTGATGAATGCACTCATGATGACAATTTATGTGATTTCATGGTAATACCAGATTTGAGAACTCCTGAGTCTTCATCGGACATGGTAAATTTGATCCCTAAATCTGTAGTTAGATTAGAGAAATTTTACGATCTTCAAGATAAATTCAAAAAATCGGTCAACTGTAAAACCAATAGTTCCTCGTTATCATATGAAAAAGTAAATTTGGGAACTAATGACAATCCACAGTGCATTAATTTAGGGGTGGGGTGTTCTGAACAAGAAAAAGACACATTTATTAAATTGTTTAAGGAATTTAAGGATGTTTTTGCGTGGACGTATGACGACCTTAAAAATTTCAACCCTAACATCATACAACACGTCATTCCTATGAAACCCAAAACTTTACCCTTTCAAAAAAGGTTAAGAAAAATGCACCCTAAGCTCAAACCGACCATCAAAAAAGAATTAAATAAACTCCTAAATGCTAAGATAATTTTCCCAGTTAGGCACACGCAATGGGTTTCTAACCTTATCCTTGTCAGGAAGAAAAGTGGGGAAATCCGACTTTGTGTCGATTTTTGAAACCTTAATAGAGCGTCTGATAAAGACAGCTACCCTGTCCCACCTACAGAACAGATCCTTCAACAGGTATCTGGTTCTGAGAGACTATCCTTATTGGATGGTTTTTTAGGGTACAACCAAGTCCTGATGTCCCCTCAAGACCAACTTAAAACTACCTTCCACACTCCATGGGGCACCTATGCTTACAGGAAAATTCCCTTTGGACTGATTAATGCCTATGCCACTTTCCAGAGAGAGATGGACATCGCTTTTCGAGGCTTAATCAATCAATCTGTCATAGTTTACCTAGATGATGTTACTGTATTTTTGAAAAACAAAACTGATCATCTAGCTCATTTAAGAGCTATTCTACAATGATGTCGTAAATACAACATTTCCTTAAATCCAAAAAAGTATATCTTTGGAGTAGAACAAGGTAAGCTCTTAGGATTCATTGTGTCAAGAAAAGGGATGATTATTGGCCCTGAAAGGACACAAGTCATCTCAAAACTCCCTCCTCCCTCATCCAAAAAATCTATGCATACTTTCTTAGGCGAGATAAACTTTGTCAGGAGATTCATCCCCAGTTTCTCCGAAATGATCAGACCTTTACAGAATTTAATTAAGAAAGACGCATAATATTATTGGGGACCCATAGAAAATCAAGCTTTCAATTCAATAAAAAAGGCCATAATTGACGCTCCTTCTCTCATGAGGCCTGACTTTTCGCAAGACTTCACGCTCTACACATTTGCTTCTGACTGCTCTTACGCTGTCGTCGTAACTCAAAAGAATGCTAAAAACAATGAAGTACCCATTGCCTTTATGAGCTCTACTTTCAAAGGTGCGAAACTTAATTACCTAGCAGTAGATCAGCAAGCCTACACTGTTTTTAAAGCAGTCAAGCATTTCCGATCTTATCTTTTGAAATCTAGGACGAAAATTATTGTCCCTTACCCGGTTGTCAGGAATCTGTTAGTGAAAAAAGAACTAGGCAAAAAGAGAGCAAACTGCGTCACTTCCATACAAGAGTATGACATAGAAATAACCCCAGCTCAAATAGTGAGAGGCCAAGGGTTATGTAAGTCAGTTGCTGATTCGACAGTAGGACAACAAGAAGAAAATGATATGTCAAACCTAGGACAACACAATCGAAATGCAATCTGCCGTGCACAAAACTCTGTCAGTCCATGGTATGATGATATAAAATTATGTCTTGAACATGGGTCAGCCCCCCATCACCTGGATCCCACTAAGAGAAGAGCATTAAGATTAAAATATTCCTCCTTTCATTTGATTAATGGTATTTTGTTTCGTCAAAATTTTGATGGAGTACTAATGCGTTGTCTTGAGAAAGATGAAGCATAAAAAGTCTTACTAGAATTGCATGCAGGAGAAGCTGGTGGGCAGTTTGGTGGTGACACCACTGCCCATAAAGTCTTTAGAGCTGGGTATTACTGGCCCATACTTTTTAGAGACGCCCATGCCTTGTGCCGCAAGTGTATTATTTGTCAAAAAACATCTGGGCGCATACATAAGCCAACCTTTTCTTTGCAGCCCGTTTCAGTAGACTCCCCTTTTCAACAGTGGGACATTGATATTATAGGTCCAATCAATCCGTCTTCCTCATAGCAACACAATTTTCTCATAACAGCCACAGATTACTTCACCAGGTGGTCTGAAGTTGTTGCATTAAGAACTGTAAATACTAGTAAGGTAATTGTCTTTTTAAATTCAAATATTATTACTCATTTTGGTATCCCTGACTGTTTAGTATTCGATAACGCTTCTTATTTTTCATCTCTTGAAATGAACGAGTTCACTCTAGAAAAAGGAATCAAATTGAAGTATTATTCCAGCTATTACCCTCAGGGCAATGGATTGGCAGAATCAACGAATAAGAATCTGATTAAAATCATCAAGAGAACGGTAGCTGAAAATCACAAAAACTAGCATAACACACTGTTAAACGCAATCTGGGATGATAGGGTAACACCAAAGACTGCTGTAGGTAACTCTCCCTTCTTTCTCGTCTATGGCAGAGAAGTAATTCTTCCACCACACATTCTTCTTCCCTCACTATAGCTATCACAAAAAATACAAGAAGAAGACTGTCCCCCTTTGGAGAACCAAATTAACGCTTTAATGAAACTAGAAGAGGTAAGATCTCAAGCTAAACGTAAGTTAGATCAGCATCAACTAGTGGTAAAAATCTGGTTTGATTCTAAATCTACCTTTGTTAGGAATTTCAAAGTAGGTGACCTTGTCTTGAAATGGGATAAACCGCATGAGGGAAAGGGAGAGCACACAAAATTTCAGAACTTATGGCTTGGACCATTTTTAATTGCTCAGAAATCTCCTCAAAAGTGGAAGGCTCAGACTCCCGAATACTTCTCACCATCGCGATGTAGCTGCAAAACCTTTCGGGAGGTTTACTCTCCCTCACTTCCTTCTTGGGATTCCCCACTGAACCCTGTGCATCCCTCAAAATGTCCTGAAGCCACTTGGGTTTCCTCCTCTCTGAAGTAGTGTCCAGTGGAGGGGACTCTCCCTGCTCAACCCCATCTGCTGAAGACAATGATCCTGTAGTAGACCCTGAAGTACTTGATCTTGAAACCTGTGGATCGGTAGCCTTCGAACCTGAACTCTGTGGCCCTGTCACTGAAACTGGTGACCCCGAAATCTGTGTCACTGTAGTCTGCTGCGGGCTCACCTGAATCTAAGATGAATACTGCTCACCTCTCTCTGTCCCTCTAGACTTCCTAAAGGCTCCATCCTCCTCAAATCTGACATCCCTCCTCAAGACAGCCTTCCTCAAGGAAGGAAGGTAAATACGGAAAGCCTTTGAAGTCTCACTGTACCCAACAAACATCCCTGTCTCTGCCATGGGCTCCAGCTTTGTCCTTTTCTTAGAAGGGACATATGAATATGTGATGCACCCAAAAATATGAAAGTGCCCCACCTCAGGCTTCTTCCTAGAGAAAGCCTCTTCAGGAGTCATGCTCCCCAAGCCCTGTGAGGACTCATGTTTTGTAGATAAACTGCATTGTAGCATGCCTCAGCCCATAGAAATAGTGGCAACACCTGATCATGTAGCATGGCTCTTGCAGCCCCAACAATGGCCTTGTTCTTCCTCTCAACAACCCCATTCTGCTGCGGGTTGTAAGGAACAATCAACTCCCTCCTGATGCCCTCTCCTGCACATAAATCCATAAACTCCTTGGAGGTATACTCACCCCCATTGTCCCATCTCAGGACTCTGATTTTCTTCCCTGTCTAGTTCTCCAAAAGAGCTTTGAACTCTTGAAACCGGCATAAGAAAATCTAGGACTTCTGAGAGAAGTCATCAATGAATACAACATAGTATAGGGATCCAGTCAACGATGCCAAAGACATCGGGCCACATACATCTGAATGTATAATATCAAGTATCTCTGCTGCTCCACTGTCACTGCTCGAAAAAGTAGTCTTGGTGTACTTTTCTAAGATACACCCCTTGCACAACTCATGGTGCTCTGAACTGAAATCTGGAACTCCCGTCACCAACTCCCTCAGAACTCGCAAAGCCCCATGGTGCAAGTGTGTCATCCTCCTTTTCCATATCTCACATAGCTCACTGCTACTGCTGGTATAATTGATCAATGCTCGTACTTGCTAGAACAAGAACTTGTACAGCCTCTCATGTCTAGTACCAATCACTTTGGCCGAAGTGATGCTAGACCCTCTAGGGAAAAGAAGCACCTGCCCATCACAAAACAAGACCTCATAGCCCTTCTCCTCAATAGTAGAAACTGACACTAAGTTCTTCTTCAAGCCTGGAACATAAAGAACCTTTGTCAAAATCATGGGAGGCAAAGACTCCCTCCGAAATGATACGGTCCCACAACCAGCCGCCTTGACCTCCCGGTCATCTCCAAGCACTACCTCTGCATCTCCACACTGAGTAAGATCCGTCAAGTGCTCACGAACTATTTTCATATGGCGAGAGGCACCACTGTCAATATACCAAGTATCTGTAGTAGTGGTCCTTGATGATAGACACGCAATCAAGGAAAATTCCTTGTCAAACTTGGTGGAAATCTCTTCCACTTCTGCTGAAGCTGTTGTTTGTCTCGACCTTGACATCTCACCAAAGGTTTGACCTTGGCATCTCACCAAAGGTCCCTTCTCTTGGCATCTCACCAAGAGTTTCTTGATCTTGGCATCTCACCAAAGATCCTCTCCTTGGTCTCTCACCAAGTGACTTCCTCTCGAAGTGATTGTTGTCCCTACTTTCTGTTTGCTGAAATTTCTGCCTCTCTTCAACTCATCTCTGATACCATGTTAATTTTTCAAAATCCCAACCCAGTTTCAGTCTCACTGATTTTTCAGTCAAATTTAAATGCCAAACTCAGTTTCAGCACTGTTTCATCATATGTTACAGCCTAGTGTTTCAGCATCTGCTCAGAGTGGTGTTTCAGCTTAAGACTCAACACTATGTTTCAGCATATGCTACAGCGTGGTGTTTCAACATCTACTCATAGCGGTGTTTCAGCTTAAGACTCAGCACTATGTTTCAGCATATGCTACAGCCTGGTGTTTCAGCATCTGCTCACAGCGGTGTTTCAGC
>CBVK0101102635.1:0-14088 GCA_900067695.1 Picea abies | reverse complement strand
ATTTGACTAAGACCCATATTTGGAAATTTCTCCCCCTTAGGCGCCTAGGGAAGAGAAACACTTGCCTTGGTACATTATTTTAATTAAAAATTTAACAATTTAGACAACCTCGGACCGGATCCACTCCTCCAGTTGACGAGCGTTCATTTTCGCCCGTCAACAGGATGACATGCATCCAAATATAGGAAAACGAGGACTACAAGAATTCTATTCTATTCATGAGTTAGGGTTAGATATTAAATTATAAGTATAAATCAAATGAAAATACACAAAACACCATCATTTGGGACAAAAAAATGCGATTCTTTGATTCCTCATACAAATATTACAACTTACAATCTGTGTCAGCCACTGTTCCGTGAACCTTGTCTAGGATCCTCTTTACCATGCTCCAAGTGCACCTTGAATGGAATTCTTCTCTAAACCTTTTGATCATCTCAATGGAGGGGAATGGGTTTAATGGAGGAAGAAGGGGTTGATGAGAGAATGCTGAGGCAATATCTCACAAAAGGCAACAAAATCTTGGGCAAGGAGGGGAAGTGAAATTGGGTTGATTTTCACTATTATTATGCTTGGATGTGAAATGAGACCCCAATTCTTCCTTTATTATGAAAAAATTATGGTTATTTGATTGGGTGACGAGCTATAGTAGGTGGATTAGTTGGGAAACTTCCAATAACCCATGAATTTCAACGAATTCCTTGCATATTTTTAATTTTTGCAACTTTTGCAAGCATACCCTAGCTGTAATGGTGCAACAAGTGTATGTATGCTAGTTGTAGTAGTGCATAAAGCATATTTACGCGGGATGTAATGGTGCAGGGTGCGTGCATCTTCTAAAAAATGGTTTTTTAAGAAGAGCTTCTCAATAGTGTTTTGGAAAAATATACAAGTAAGAGGACCAAGGCCATGTATGCATGAGTAGGGAATTTTAGGGCTATAATATATGCCCCCTAATGTGTGAGGTCATAAGAGAAACAGATGGTCGAAGTAAATTACAATATCCTCACCAATGTACAAAATTGAGTGATCCTAGTACTAGAGTTTAGGAGGTGCCATCTGCAAAACAACAATTGTCTCTCTAAGGCGGGCATACCTATGCTCAGGATATAATAAATCATGGATTCCAATCAAATAAAATGGAGATCCATGTCATATAACTATATAAAGTGTAGCCGTGAGAAATACACAATGGATCTACATCTCAAAATCAGTCGAAGATATACAAGTATAGTATCTATCTTCAAGAAGCTATTGGCACCTGCTGGCTGGAGATGAGGTCTTCATAGCTCGAGAAAAAACTTTAAGATCTTCAAAAATCAGGTAGGAGTATAATGGGAGTGTATAACTCACTACCTTGAGGTCTTCGATGGCTCGTCGAGAAAAGACATGAGGATCTCAATGATCAGGCAGAGAACTTCATCGATTTTGAATGAGGACTTGACTGGACACTCAGGATGGTCGACTCATGAAGGGCAAGAGACAAACTGGGGAAAGGCCGACTCAGGTTGAGTGAAACTTCCCTTGGAAAAGAGCATGAAAGATGATCAGAATTAGGAAGCATGACATTGACATAAGTTCATGATGCAAGAGGAAACACAAACTCTCCATGTGCTTGGAAGAGTAACCAAATAGAGGAGGACACAACTCTATGTAGTGAGAACAACTTCCTAAGGTCATACTAGGTCCCAATGCTTGGAGAACAAACAAAAGGATGTGATTTGTCTAAGGGTGACTCTCTGTACTATTGATAAAATAATACATATTTCTCATCCCCTCTTTTTGGAATATTTTATTTTTTTGTCTTTTTCAATTGTTTAAGATCTTGAAAAGGAATAAAAGAATGCTACGTTACAAAGGAGGAATGAGTGTCGCAAGCAATCATACTAGTTCCAAGTGTAAGGAACATACTAATGCTTAGAGAAAGGAGACATGTGCAGTAAAAGGACACTTGGGGAAAATTCCTCCATGGGTCAAGGTGTCAGGTCACAGAGGCAAGAAGTGCTACAAGGCTTGCGTATAAGGCATGCCTCAAAGGTTCAGTTGAGAGAAACATGGAGCTGACATTAGGACAAATATGTAGAGATGCAAATGAGATTAAGCAAGACACAATGAGACCCGTTCCATGTAATTTTAATGAGACCAGAGAAGGTAAGCTCTATAGTTTTTTCATGTTTAGAGAGTTTGAAAGAAGACTCCAGGGAGTACCTTTTTTCGAAGATAGTCTAGTCGGCTCAAAAAATGGTTAAACTCGCACCGAAAAGACTTCTATTCAAAACCATTTTAATGAGTGTGACAAAGACAAGATCACTTGGCATTCTTTTCAATTTTAAGGAGGATGAAAAGAGCTTAACTATGGACTCACAACCTTTTTCTGAGTTTAGTCTCCTTAGCTAGAAAAAGTATAAAAGTAACTGAGGAGAACTCTCCCGGCAAGACGAATCTCCTAAGGTGTACCTTTTTCTGCTATAATCTATAGGCTGGAAAAAGGGTTAAAATCATGGCAGTGGTTGTTCTTCTGCACCAACTTAATGAGTGTGAAGGAACAAGGTCACTCGACGATATTTTCAATTTTAGGGAGTTTGAAAAGATCTTAACTATGGAATCCGTGGGGGTTCCTTTTTGGTAAGTAATCTCCAAGGCCCGAAAAAGGTGATAAACCAAAACTAAGGAGAATGTTCCTTTTTTGAAGATTTAGTCCCTTAGGCCCGAAAAAGGGTTAAACTTATGCCTGAGAATACTCTTCTAGCAAACTGAAGTTCCTAGAGCATACCTTTATTCATGAAATTAACCATCCAAACCGAAAAAAGGGTAAATTACCACCAGACAGATGTGCCTTCAAATTTGAGTTTGGTGAGTGTGGAGGGAAACATGATCGTTCGACAATATTTTCATGTTTAGAGAGTCTGAAAAGGGCTTAAAGAAGACTCTAGGGGGATACTTTTCTTAGTTAATCTAGACAAGATCAAGAAGAATAAATACAGTCTCGTCGGGTGTTTCTTTTAAATTTTAAAGAGAGCTTGAAAGACAACAAAGCGTGATCATTGGGGAGTCCTGAGGGTAAGGCCAATAATGATAGTACATCAAATGAATGAGCATTAATATCATAATCATGATAGGACTAACAAAGACTCCCAAGCCTATAGTCATTATTGACAACATGGACGCCAAAATGCAACAAGGATCTACCTAGAGAATCCATGTAAAGGGAGGCTCTACCACCTAATTACAACATTTCTAGAGAAGAAATAAAGGTTCCATGTCACACTTCGATGGGGTCGATCCTATGGCAAAGAGGAAAAGACAAAAAGATGCAGAAAGTAGAGACAAAATCCTAACTTATATGAAAAAAGTTGGAAAAAACAACTTTTACCAAAGGATACTAAAAAGTGACCCATCCCCAAAAAAGTTACCAAACCAAAAGGAAAAGAGTATTGGAACATCTGATAAGAAACTCGAAATTGGAATCAAGTGATCACCAAGCTAGGAAAAATGACAAAGGGGGCCAAAAAGTGGCAAAAAATGCCAAAAAAGTCTATAAATAGAAGTTGACAACTCATTTTTACCATTGCAATTCGAAAATTAACCAAAAGGAGAAAAACCCCTTTGCTAAAAGAGTTGATTCCGGGAACTTCAATGGACGAAAAAAACTTCTACTTGGACCAAGTAAGTACAAAATCATCCCTCTTGCATTTCCATACTTCATTTATGCATTTATTTTAGTTTTTGAGGGTGCATGCTCTCCTAAAAAGAGAGGCCCTACGTGTACGTGAGGTATCCAAGGAAAATCCACATATGTACTCGGGAATAAAACAATATGCCCGCATACATACGCAACTTTGGCCAAAAAAACTCTCGTACACCTTTGCAAGCTTGGAAAAAATAAAAATGCAAGTACAAAACTTCCTCCATTTTTCCATGAAACAGGATGTATGTCCACTGGAGGGAGAGGGAGCATGAGGACATTGACATTTTGGTCGAAGAGGACCCTACAACCATCTCCTCACTAAAACAATGTGGGCCATGGAATTTCTTCCAGTGTTTGTTTATGAGGGCACAACCTAGATTACTCAACGCTCTTGTGGATTATTGGAACCCAGATGCAGATTCCTTCATGTTACAGGATCAATCACTGACCCCTACGACGTAGGAAATTTACTTCTTGAATGGCCTCTCTAGGAGAGGGGAGCTGGTCAATCTAAGGAAATCCCCCCCTGGGCCTTTCAACATCGAGGATTATATCCAGATATACTGTGAGGCCGACACTAAGAAGATAGGTTCTCAGGTGTCGATTCACAAGATTACCAGTTTGAATCTACGAGTGATATTGTTGTTGATTGGGTGGATTACTGGATCCATGTCCTTGCATTAGGCCACTTGGGTACACATGCATTGTGCCATTTAGTGTCAAGAGGTACATATTTTCTTCTGGAGCACGACCATGTTGATGTGCATGGAGAGACAACTGACAGAGTGTCGGAAGCCTACCAACAAGAACTTCGGGTTTGGTACGATTTTATGTTCCTTCTTCTTCAAGAGGGTTCCCAGTCTTAGTCCCAGAGAGACAGTATGGGGGCATGTGGCCTCCTTCGCAACAATATGTAGGTGGGCAGCATTGCTTCCACGATAGGGTGGAGGGAGGACCATAGAGGCCTTCGATGAGAAATTTTTTGACTGGTGGATAGGACATATTTCGACGATCAAGGACTACCCTTATGTTGGGATCAAGTTCTCCAGAGATCCAGACATTCCCATGCCTCTCGGAGAGGAGCAAGACGAGATAGGTAACATGCTTTTAAAGTTATTTAATTTTTAATTGATTTTATATATATCATTTTTATATATGTATAGAGTACTAACTCTTGTGTATCTTCTATGTACATATGTGGGACCAGTGCACCCAGCGGAATTTGCGAGGACTAAATGATGTCCTCAACCAAAGGCAGGACCAATAGCAGTCGGAGGACCAACAACTGTAGGGGGACCTCCAACCGAAGAGTCTGAGAGAGTTTTGAGATGCCTGGAGCGCAACCTCATTGAGCTGACTTGCACCGTCCCCATGGTTGAGATCGAGGATCTCCTACCGTCTATGTAGCCTCATGTAGTAGGGGTGCCATAGACATGGGTCCAGATATTCTGACATTTGGCCAACATCGTTGTGCATTATGTCAGAGCCAATAGACCCCATGCTTAGATAGGATCGACCTTTTGATCTACCGAGGGAACCTTTTGTACATGTATTTTTTGAGGGCATAAGCCCAACGATGTATACTGAACACTATTGTTTGAGGAGTTCATGCCCACCAATGTACTCATGGCACTTTTTGATGTATATATATAAATATTTTCTGTCTTATGAATTACATCTTTTACAAATGTATGTACATGTGTATGTGTGTGATTTTCTTTTTATATGTGTGCAACATGCCAATCTAATATTTGATTAGCTAGAGTATCTATCATATGATTAAATCTCCTAGGAACATGGATATACGTAATATAATCGAAAGAATGTTCTAAGAGACGTACTCTAAGGAAACATCAGTGCAAAGTGGGACACAACCAGTTGAGCATCTAGATATACTTGAAGGTGAGAAATGCCAAGCGACAAAGATTCATGAAGAAAATCTATCACTACACCATATTCAAAAACATTGTTTGTAGCATCACCTAGACAAATACCTCCAGAAGATAGCAACTGGCCTCTAGGTGTGAAAATCACCCAAGTTGCGGAAGTAAGCCTCCAAGTTTATCGGCTAGCACCATCCGCGAAACCAAAATACACCTCTGATTCACTTGACATCTACCATAGTGAAAAAGAAGACATAAATAAATACACATCCACAAAACAAAAAAAAAGACAAAAACTGTATAAGAAGCTATACATATGTACAAGAAGTCACCTAGGTGACCAACCTAAGAGTAATATTCTTGAGGTAGAGCCCATTTCTATGCTCTGCCAAGGAATTTCCTTCAAAATCAACCATATGGTAAGTGCCCTTCTTCAAGACCTATTTCACAATGAATGGTTTGAACCACATGGGTTTGAACTTGCCTACCCCTAGGGGATGTTTGTCTTGATCATAGACCAGGACAAGATCGCCTTTGGAGAAAATATGAGGGAGAATAGATGTATCGCACTAACACTTGACTCATTTCTTATGAGACTCATTATCTGAGGTTGCATCACGACATTGCTCATTGACTTGCTTGACATATAGTAGGCATTCCTCAAGCAATGAAGTGTCTGACAGTAATTCCACTGCTAGATTTAAAGAAGGAATCTAACACCCAATAGGTAAGACTACTTCCAGCCCGTATACGAGTTGAAAAGGTGAAAAAATGGTGGTAGTATTCACATACGTTCGATAGGCCCACAATGTTGAGTACAACATCAAATTCCAATTTGACTTGGCATAATTGATTTTTCGCTGAAGAATAGTCTTGAGAGACTTGTTCACAACTTCAACCTGACCATTAACTTGCGGGTAATAAGGTGACGATTTTTATTTCATGAACCCAAGCTTTGAAGTTAACTATTTCATCATTTTGTTTTGGAAGTGACTTCCATGGTCAGTGACAATCTCCTTCACAATGTCAAACCTTTCTACTATCTGATTAAAAATGAAAAGAGTCATTGTTTCACCATCATTATTAAACATTGGCATAGCCTTGACCCACTTTTTGAAGTATTCTACTGCTACGATGATGTAACAATGCCCTTTGGCTAAGGCCAGGTGACATGTAGTGAAATCAATCCCCCACTTGGTGAAAGGACCAACAATGATGACAGGAAACATGGGAGTAGGATGTGCCTACATCTTTTGATAGAATATCTAGCACGGGTGGCACTTCTTGACCACCTCAACACAATCCTTGATTAATGAGGGCCAAAAGTAACCTATGCATATAATATTTTGGGTTGTTGCCAACCCAGAAAAATGACCTCCACATGCTCCAGTGTGACATTCATTCAAATCGAGCTCTGCTTCTTCATGGATAATACATCGACGAAGAATGAAATCCATGCCTCGATGATACAAAGTGTCATTGAGTATAAGATAATTTTGTGCTTGATGTCGAATGTGTCGACACTCATCATGTGAAGTAGAAGTGGGGCACTTCCAAGTTTAGAGATATACTAGTATATCTCCATACTAGGGGTCTAAATATGCAATTAGAAAAGGATCTCCTTTGCTAGGAGATTCTTCGGGTGTGATGTCACTAGACTCGACTGAAAGTTACAAAATGAGTTCGGCAAAGACCAATGGATTTTTGGATTTCACGGAAACAAAATCTAAGTCAAACTCCTAGAGGATTACAATCCATTTACTAATATTTCTGCCAATGACCCGTCGTGTTAACATATATTGGAAATGGTTCACAATGACAATAAACATGGTCTTGTGAAGCAAAATGTAGTGACAAAATCATTCGAAAAAATGAACTACTGCCAAAGCAAGATTCTCAACATGAGAATAATTGAGTTCCGACCCAACCAGGCCTCGTCTAAGGTAATATATAACATTCTCTTCGAGAAAATCATCCTCTTGAACCAAGACCATGCCGATGGTCGACTCTATAGCAACCAAATACAACAATAAGTATGTGTTATAATAATGAGGCTAAAGCAGAGGGGCAAACATTAGGGAATGTTTCAATGCTTCAAAGGAGCGTTGAGAGGCTTCATACCAATAGAATGGGACCCATTTTTTCAAGAGACACATAAACCCTTTAGTGATCTTGATGTAATTCATGACAAAATGCTGAAGAAAATTTGCTTTCCCTTGCAAGGGGGAAGCAATTGAACTATCGCCTCAACCTTGAGAGGATCGACCATGATCCCTATTGTCGAAACAATAAAACCTAAGAGATGACTTGAAATCACACATAAACTGTACTTGTTAGGATTCAAGCGAATCTGGTAGTAATGACATCATTCAAATATTAGCCGGAGATGAAAGGGATTATCAGATCTCTTGCGAGATCATGATGCTAGATCATCAAGATACGCCTCGAATATGTGTCTAAGGTCATGAAAAGAAAATAGCATGGCCCACTGAAAGGTGGCTCCATCATTCTTTAGGACAAAAGGCATCTTACAATACATGAACATGCCCCAAGGACAACTAAACATTGTTTTATGTTGGTCCTTAGGTCTGATTTGAATCTGATTGTATCCAGAGAAACCATCCATGAACAAAAATACCTCACAGTCTGTGCACTCATCGACAATCTAATCGATGAACAGGGTGGGAAAGTTGTCTTTCAAACATGCCTTATTCAAATCATAGAAGTCCATGCACATGTGAATCATACCTTATTTCTTGTTAACCGGAACCGGGTTTGACACCTATTCCGTCAACTATACAAGGTAGATAAAACTGGATTTGAGATTTTTTTCTACTTCTACCTTAATTGTTGTCGCTTTTCGAGGATTTACCAAATGAATCTTCTGTCGGACTATCTTGGCATCAGAATAAGTCCTAATTTCATGATCGACAATTCATGGGTCAATTCCTGACATTTCCTCGTAAGACAAAGAAAAAACATCGTAGAACTCCTTGAATAACTCATTGTAAGTTTGAATCTATTCGAGGGAGAAGTCTGCTCTGACGAAAACATTCTCCACAATGGCAGGGGTTTTGAAGATATCTATTGGAATCGTTGTGGTGATACTTGCCATGTTACCCTCAACATAAACTCTGTGTGTATCCATAGGATTTATAGGGCAATAATTATCTCCATTCATGGTCAACACAAATTATCCCCCCTCTATTCTCCTTAACTTGGGAAGGAAGTAATATCTATGATGTAGATAATCCCAAGGTCTATCGAGACTAGTCAATGCCTCGAGAATCTCCTCGTCAAAGGGAAAGACCAGGTCTAAGGGATATTGAGTGGCAAGAGAACCATGAGCCCAAATAGTCTCGAGAACCAGATATAATTCTTGTGATAAATTTGGATCGAGGTTGACCGAAGTCTGTTGGACAATGTTATATGAAACCTCAGCTATGGACTAGGGCATGGCCATGCCAGGATGCCTTGTCCTCTCCATCGAGGCCGATGGGGAAGGTAAAGTCCACAGATCATTAAAGTATCTCATTCGAAATGATGACACTTGTAGAATTACATTCCTAGGCTAGTCGGGAACACACAATATAAGCTTGACATCACCAAAAGGTGGTGGGTAATCAAAAGTTCCCATCAACAATGAAAATAAAATATCACCTAAGTTGACAATGCTGGGTTGCGAACTATCAATCATAGAGACTATGGAAGCCCTTGATGAAGGGTTAGGATGGGAGAAGGACAACTGGTTAATGGTCATAATATGGACCTCATGTGGAAAACACAAAACTCGAAAAACCGTAGCAACAACTGCGTGCATCACATAATTCCAACTCCTTCCTAACAACAGGTTGTAGTCGAGAGGTGCATTGACCACTTCAAATTTGACACACACAGTTTTTCCTCCCAACTACAAAAGGAAAGAAGGAATGATTCCATGTGGTCTGAATGATCGACCATCAAACCTCGTAAGAAATGTAGGTGATAGAGACAACCCATGTTGGCCAATGGCCTTCCAACATGCCAACGACATCATGCAAGTCGAGGCACCCTCATCAAAAAATGTACGGAAAGTGTTTCGAGTAAAATATTTCGTGGTGTAAGCCACTACTATCTGAAACACAATGTGGTAAGGAAGATGAAGTTTTAAGTCGGTTAGATAAAAAAATGATCGCTCCCAAGTTACAAGTCTTTGTCAATCCCAAGGCAGATAACAAATAATTTCTCTATGAAGGGAAACTATGGAGGACCTCCAAAGCCAACATCGCGCAAGGCGTTTGTACAAAATCTTCTACAACAAAGTATTTATGTGCAACCCTCGTGTTTGGATTATGAGAAGCCTTCTTAAACACACCTTTTGGGATGCAAGTCATTGTTCCTTCGATCGCCTTCTCAATCTAGAGAGGAGTCGGTGGGTTCATGGATTCCTTTCCCTTTTCGATAGATTCCATCATTTCGTAATCTTGGGCCCTGGTCTCTATATTATCCTCGACCTTCGTCATGTAAATATTTTTGGTCGGGTTGTTATTGGTAGGTGCAGAGGGTCCCTAACTGCCCGCTTCCGTGCTCAAGGATGCTGAAGCATGAGCCATGTTTTTCCCTTGTGGAAAAGGGTTCATCAACATGACAGGTTGTTTCTGCATCAATAGATTTTGAGATTCTACAAGCCGAGGGCATAAATGAGTCAGGTGGTCCTTCGTGCAAAGATTACATGGATACTTTGACTTCTTCTTCTTCTTTGTTTCCCCCCCAATGAAATTATTTTTATCCTTTTTATCCCCTTTACCCTTCTTATTCTGTTGTTTCTTCTTTCCCTCAGGCTATTGGTTGGCCTTAGCGTTCATCGACTGCACACTGTGTACATTCGATGTCTAGTTAGGGGGGAACAACTGAACTAGAAGTCTGTCTGGCCACAGTGTATTTTATTGACAATTGTTGTAATTTATTTGACAACAGATTCATGGACTTGCTTTGCATTGAGCCCACAACACCATCGACATGGGGTCCAAACTTTTTATTGGCCTTATTGAGAATAGACCATGACACATCTGGAAAAATATCATAGAGAATTCCATACTGAGAGTAGATCAGTTCAAGATGATGCACTCTCATAATATCCTCCTCTTATAAAAACACTCTGGAAGTTGCTATGTCCTTGGATATGCAGGGCACCAAAGACTTCAGGAACCACTCAAGAAATAAAGCAGGAGGGACCTAGACCTTAATTAATATCTTTTGACACCACCATTATCGGATATGATCAAAGATGTGGCCGGCCTTGGTTTTCTCAAAGTTGGCCATCAATTCAGTGTTGACATCGTATCTCACAGGTAACTGGAAATGGTTCAAGAAGACCATCGCCAAGTCATTGAAGTAAGATTACCTTAAGTGATCGAGATCAATATACCATTTCCCAGCACCCCATATAAGGGTGCATTGAAAAAGGAACAACTAAATGGAGTTGTCCCTTAGTGAGTTTTATGAGCACCATAAATGAAAAGTCGTCACATGATCACCTAGATCCTCGCCAGGCTTGCCTTCAAATTTTGGAATATCTGAGGGAAACTTAGTCGGCATGGGGGGGAAATGTGGATCATGACAAATAGGGTCATTCAATAATCTCACAAGTTTGACAGATATAACATTACCATAAATGGTAGTTTCAGTTGTGAACTATTTATAGGAAAAGAGGGTCTTGGAGTTTGACTGGCACGAGGTTGCCAAGAAAAGTTGGAATGCTAGCCAAGGTTCTGGTACAAATCGTGCCCTTGAACAACATATGGAAACTATGTCTATTGGGGTATCATCAATTGACTCCCGTAATTGGATGACATAGATTGTGCGAGGATTTCTCTCTACATTGTGTTCCAAGGACCTTGGAAGGGGATTCCCCCAACCGATTCGATGGGCATAGGTACAGAGCCCTGCTTGAGGTTCCATTGAGCATGGAAGGGACCGACATCCCTTGCGAGGGAACTGATCCCTACCAAGGATTCCAAATACCCTGAGTGGAGAAAACTCCAGTTGTCACTCCCTGTGAAGGAATAATACCCTTCACCCAGGTTCTGTTTCCCAAACCCAGGGTTGCCCCCAGCTGAAGAAAACAAATTGTTTATGAACACGCCAAACAAAGAGAATGGAATATATCCCACTGATGTTTTATAAGGATAAGGTCCTAAACTTCCTCCATTGAACAAGCTATAATTAGCATTTGTCCCTACTGGCTGCTGAAAATCACCACCGAGCGAAGGGGATGGAGGAGATATATGACCCCCACCATAAGGGATAGCATTAAAAGGGACAAAAGCACCCCCAATTGACCCTTTCATGGGAGTGTTAAGATCCCTTCTCACAAACCCATGGTCTGTAAGGTAGAGTACATAAGAAATGAATTTGAATCAAAGTTGGGCATCCCATTTGAGAAGGGAGGGACCATCGCACTCTAAGTAAATAGAGCGATGGTTGAAGCCGATAATAGTATCATACCACTACCCGAAGTTGAAGGAGTTGATACCACTGTGGTCCATACTAGCGAAGGTGGGAGAGGAGGTAGGATTCCCCCTATTGTAGTAGTCGTAATAGGAGTATGAGGACTCTCAGACGAAGTATAAACATTCGCTTTCATTGCCACTCGTAGGACTAGCTGGCACTCAAAAGGTGTCACCTTGAGAGGGACAACCTGAATATGGATTGGCACCGACAAGTCAGTAATTGAAGGGTTGAATGGCTTGAGAGCCTCTTCCTCAAGGTTAGAAATAGTAGGTTCCTCTGGAGTCGAATAGTCTCCTCGTGGAACAAGCTCATACATAGTTTCCTACGGCCCGGTCACTTCGAATGACCCTTCTTGGTCAAGTCTTCACCGTAATGGTGGAGGATGTGGCTCCAATGTTACCAACGACAAGCCCTGAAGCCTTGATGACCAATGGAGCTGTTGATATTCCACCTTATGAAATGATCAACCAAAATGGTAAATATTAACTAGCGTTTAAACACCAAACATACAATAAAAAGTTTCCTAAAGACAAATCAAGTAGTCGAATATCTAGTAGGAAGGACAGTTACGCCAATCGACACTAGAGAAACTAATCGGTGCAAGTGAAACTCGAACATGGAAGGACCCTCCGGGTATACTCTGCAAAGCGAAAACCAACATCTTCCCCATTACCACAATATACCCCTGCAGTCACCCGTGTAAGTCCCTAGAAAATGGGAAACTAAGTTGCCAGCTCATAGTCAATCACTAGGCGGGTACAGTTGATAGTCGAGAATATTGTAATGAGCAGGATAAAAAGTCTGAAGCTTATCAAAGGTATTGAAATAAAATGTTTTGGAAGACAACAAAGGATCTCGAACAGATTTTAGGTCCACGAATCTCCATAGGAAAATGCAATCGATATTATTCCTGAGACAGACCCTCAATATACGTTCTTCACTATGTTTAGTCCGGATTTGGAGGGGTTATCTCCACTACCTTTTCTCACGTGACCTCATGTTTATCCCCTATGTTATAGGGGGCTCCCGGATAACTTTTATGACACTGGACTTAAGCACTCCCTAACTTAGACTCTAATGTTTGATTTAACGACCTTGAAGAGTTTTCTCTCCAAACCTAATTCAAGGCCCTAAAACCCTAAACTAGTTTGTGAACCCTACAAACAAAAAAGTCTAGTATATTTTAGATTAAGAATTCTTTTTAAAGGATTGATTTACTCACAAGGTATGGTAGTGAAACTAATGGTGTTATAAAGAGACAAAAAGGAGGAAAAAATTAAAGCACTTGAAAGAAAAATTACTTTGAATTTAAAAGGAAAGCTTTGTAACTAACTCTTTCTCAACTCAACTTTTCTTAACTAACATTTCAAGATCTTGTAAAGAAAACCTAAAAGTTGTTTTCAATTGACTACAAGCTACTTATGTTTCAAGAAATAAAAAAGAACTTGACAATAAAGACTCTTTTTCCTTTTTGCAAATAATCAAATTTAACTACTTTACCAAACTAAAATGGATTTTTTTTTGAACCGCTTTAAAGAAATAAAATTAAAGTAAATATTTTTCTTTTTTCAAATCAAGTAAAAAGGATAAAAAGAAAACTGAAACAAGACTAGAAAAGACCTTCAGCCCATTGCGGATCACAAGGATTCAATCAAGAAACCAAGAAGGCAGATCTACAACTCAACAACTTGCTTAAAACCTATTTAGGGTAAACACAAGAATATTAAGATAAAAAGTAAATTGAAACCTATACCTAGGCTATGGCCACAATAGAGACTCTGGATTGATCCAAGAAATCCTTGGTAAGTGTGAACTTACATCAGGAAAGAGATAAACTCCCTAGTTTTCAAACAAATTTCATGAAACAAAGATGTGGGTTGTTGTGTTAAGCCCTAATATTGGCTCATTACACCTTAATTGGGGCATATTAGATTAGTAATGTTATTTTATTTATGTCAGCTTTAGGCCCTTAGTTGTAATTATACCTCCTAGTCTCTTATATATACCAAGGAGACATTTTCATTT
>CBVK0101102633.1:0-15412 GCA_900067695.1 Picea abies | reverse complement strand
CTACGTGCCCATTCCCCAAATTTCCAATTTTTCTGAAAATGTTTAATAAAACATTTTATTAATTTTTTAATATTTTTGGAATTTTGTGCAAGTCAAAGTTTGACTTTGACTCCGCTGCAGCTAACTCAGCCCAAAAATGTTGACTGGAGAGACGGAGTCGGAATCAAACACAAGTCACATCGTTGGAAAGGTCTTGACGAGGAGATCAGGAATATGTCCTCACCAACTTGAGATAATGCCACCTTAGCCTTCAAATTCGGCCTGGAACAGTGGCCACTTAAAGACCCCTGACTTACTGGTGGGCCCACATGACACCTAATCTTGCGAAAGGTACCAAATCGTCATACGATATCCAATCGAGGCAAATGAGGTACCTTCGGAAAGGTATCGACGAGTAATTCGACAAGGTGACAATATAATTTTGTGCTAGGGTCATTTATGACTATCTTATCTATTATGAATCCCTGTCATGTGAGTTGGTGGACCCCTTTTTGCCTAAAATTATTGGCCAACTTGTGACAGCTCTAACCAGGCCATCCGGAGTCGGAATGAGGCAAGTAAGATGTCATTGGAAAGGTTTCTGAGTCTACTACAGTGTGGCATCGTTGAATATCTTATTTATAACACTTTACTCACCAATTTTAAATCATGAAGCACTGCAAACAATTTGATGTCCAAAAGTGGTCATAAACTTGCGAAGGCTCGTTCTTACCAACTGGGGGTCGAAACCAAGCACGGGATATACCGTTGGAAAGATATCACACTGCCCTACACCATGTATAGGTTTGATTTTCCCTTTGATACCATAATCTGAACAAAATCAGACCAGGAAGCCACAGATATTGGTTTTGTCCATTTGGGTGACGTTAACTTTGCGTGCCTTATATGGGTCATACTGACTCGAAATCAAGCTCATGATAGCTCGTTGAAAATCTTGTCCCGATCCCTACCACTTGGAAGTGTTGTATTCCATGAATCGAACAACCTTGACATGAGAAATAAATGTCATGGGAAGGTCCAAAAGTCCCTAAAAGCAACCAACTGATACTCTTTCAAGGGTAGAGGCCATAGTAACTATGACCCCTGCCACTGTCTTTGACTGGAACCATAGAATCAAGGGGAATTTACAGAAAAGTAACTGTGTAAAACACCATGTTGAGCCCAAAGCAAATTTTTGGGTCAACATTCTTGGCGCCGAAGGGGAAATTCTTTCTGAAGCATGTCGAACAATGGGATCACCCGCGTGACAGGCGGGAATACTTGGTTGAAATTCATACTTTCAAGTGACCAATTTTGGTGAGGGGGGGAATTCAACTGTAGTATAAGGACCATTTTTCACATTAGGGATAACCGAAGAATGAAAGTGATGCAATAAAGATATACAACAGAATTTATACTGAGATTCACATAAGATAGAAGAATGGGAATAATGACTCGGGTTTTGTTGAGCAATGTGGCCCAAGTGACACGGGTCCCTCACCCGGATTATGGCTTAACTGTGAGAATCGAGGCTTAAGGTGAACCTTGGCTCAACACAAAGTCTCATGCATACCATCAATTCTCAACACACAGATAAGCAAACGGGAAATTTTTAGGAATCAGCGACTCACCGGAGGAAAACTAGCAAGCAAACCAGTCAAACAAGGGAATAAAGAAATATAAAAAACCTGTGGCAGTAGATGCTGAAATCTCAAGTGCTCATAAGTGATGGAACTTTGTAGGAAAACGACCATTGCTTGGAGAGATCAGATTGTAAGTGGTCAGGTAAAGTGCAGTTGCAATCACATAGCTATGTAAGCCATCATGCCATCATGGTTTTTAGCTTCACCAGAGAATGATATGCTACCCCCTTAGACTTCCCCTGCTGACTTTGATGATATAACAACCAGACTTACACCCATTTAAGATGACTTTAAGACAAAGTTTCCCAAAATTTCAAGTATGGTAAAAGAGATTCTAGGAATCCAGTATTTCTACGCAACTACCCAATAATAAAGACAATATCCTTCGTATTGAACATTAGAAAAACCCAAAAGAAGGCAACCTACAACTTAAAATGGCAAAGACCAACCCATGGAAAAATCAGAGAAGGGATTATACTCCAAAACTGGAACTAAGGAAAAAGGGCTTAAGACTGAAACTATGGGGAAATGTACAATCATGAAAAGGTAACAGTAAATACATACAAGAAAGAGAATAAATAACATTGAATAAATACAAACAAGAAGAGGACGAAAAGTTGAATAGATACAAACAAGAAAAGACGGAAGGTGATTTATGTACAAGATGACGAGGCCTATCAAGAATAAAAGAACTTTAGGTGACGACCATTCACAGGGAATTGAAGTGGTTCGCCATCCAAGGTTTTTAATCTGAAAGCATTTGTCCCTAAGACCTCGTAGATTGTGTAAGGACCCAACCATAATGAATCAAACTTGTGATGTTTGGATGGGGCCTCATGTGCTTTGTCCCATAATAAAACATGATCTGCTACTTTGTAATTTACCATTGTGGCTCTTTTATCGAAGGAACGTTTAACAATGTCTTACTTCTTTTGAAGGTGTTGGAATGCGTCTTTTCTTACCTCTTCTAATTCGAGGAGTGTGTCTAAACGATGTTGTAAGGGTTGGAAATCGTCTTCTGCTTTAGCAATAGCCAACCTCAAGGCTGGAATTTGTAAGTGAACAGGTAGGACAGCAGGAGTACCATACACCAGAGTGTAAGGACTTTGACCCATTGCTGTCTTTGGAGTTATACGATCAGCCCACAAAGCAAAGTTTAACTTTGTGTGCCAATCACGCTTGTTATCCTTGACTGTCCTCTTAAGGATTCGAATCAGATTTTTATTCATTGATTCGGCCAAACCATTACCTTGGGGGTAATAGGTGGAAGATCAAAAAAGTTGGATGCCGTATGTAACACCAAGGTGTAACATGACATCAGACATGAAAGCTGATCCATTATCAGTTAATATCTCGGCAGGGGTGCCAAAATGGGATAAAATGTTACATTCAACGAATTCTACCACTTGTTGACTCGGAGCATTCCGAAGGCGATTGCTTCAGCCCACTTTGTAAAGTAGTATGTGGTTGTTAAGATGAATACATAACCAGCGCTGGACGGCGGTGAAATCGGTCCAATAAAGTCCATGCCCCATCTTGCGAAAGGGATTTGAACTTCAATAGGTCTAAGAGGTAAGGCTGCCAACTTTTGCTTCCCAGTGAAGCGTTGGCAAGCTTCACATTTTTGAACAAGTAAATGGGAATCTTTGTGAAGTGAAGGCCAAAAGTAACCTGCATGTAGAACTTTCGCTGTAGTGGTTTTGGCTGAAAAGTGACCTCCACAAACCCCGGAATGGCATTGTTCAAGTGCCATTTGGGCTTGATCAGGAGTTAAGCATCGTGACAAGACCCCATCAAGGTTTCTTTGGTAAAGGATTTGACCTTGTAAAACATATCGGACAATTTGTAAACGAAGTGTTCATTTGGCTTTAGTATCCATGTCCGG
Source organism: Picea abies (assembly GCA_900067695.1). NCBI lineage: Eukaryota > Viridiplantae > Streptophyta > Pinopsida > Pinales > Pinaceae > Picea > Picea abies. Next base: position 11,905 of record CBVK0101102633.1, on the reverse strand, counting down.
TGGGCACACACCATTGATCAGGAAATATATGATAGGTCCGTACCATGGTTGTGAGGCTAACTCAATTTCGTTAACCACTTCTTCGAAAGTAATCAAGTCATCTACTTGAGGTGGTTCAACTATGACCGAGGGATGGGATCGGGTTAGCAATCCAACCAACCCTGTTCCCCTAATGGTTTTCATTGGCTTAATTTCCAAGTCATACTCTTGCATACGCATGATCCATTTGGACCACTTACTATGCAACTCAGTTTGATTCAATGCAGTGACCAAGAGTGAGGTAGACACAAAAACCTGAACTTTATGGCCTTGGATGTAATGTCGAACTTGTTCCAATGCTTTATACAAGGAATAACCATGTTTCTCGAGTGGAGAATAATTCAGTTGGTGGGGTTTCAAATTTTGGCTCACGAATGCGATTGGTCTAAGATTTTCCTCATGGTCCTTTTGCAACAAGATTGCATAAATTGTCTCCTCTGACGAATTAGTGTACATGACAAAGTCTTTAGAGGGATCAGGACTGACTAATAGAGGGGAAAAAGCAATGGATTGCTTAATGGTTTCAAAATCCTGACGAGTGGGAGGGTCCCATTTGAACCAAATGTCTTTCTTCATAAGTTGATTTAGAGGTTTAACTACTTGAGCAAAATCAGGAATGAAGCGTCTCAAGAAATTTATCTTCCCAAAGAAAGATTGCATTTCCTTTTTATTGGTAGGTAAGGGCAGCCTTTGGATTGCTACCACTCTCCCAAGATCAACTTTTACACCTTCTCGAGAGACGATGTGACCCAAAAGTTTTCCCTCCATAACACCGAAAATGGTCTTCTTAGGGTTTAAAGATATGCCAAACCTACGACATCTAAGGAGGACCTGCCTAAGGTGATCAAAATGACTACCCCATTCTTTGGAAAAGACCGTGAGGTCATCGAAGTAAACAACAATAACCTTACCCAATAACCCTCTAAAAGCAATGGCCATGGCATGTTGAAAGGTGTTCCCAGCATTAATCAATGCAAAAGGCATCTTGTTATATGCATATGTACCCCAACGAGTGGTGAAGGTGGTTTTATGACTATCAGAAGGATCAAGGGCTATCTAATTGTAACCTGAGAAGCCATCTAAAAGGGACATCATTTGAGACCCGGAGACTTGTTGGAGAATCTCTTCCATAGGTGGGACGGGGTAGTTGTCTTTTAGGGACACTCTATTCAAATGCCGAAAGTCGACACATAAACGAATATCACCAGTTTTCTTCCTAACGGGAACCAAATTAGATACCCATTGTGAGTAATGGACATGGTAAATGACCCCGGATGCCTCCATCTTATCCAATTCATCTTTAATTGTTTGTTCCAAGGCTGGGTTGTTTTTTCTCTGTCTCTGTCTATAAGGTTTCGAGTCAGGGATTATGGGTATGGCATGGACTATCTCCTGCATATTGAAAACCTTGAGGTCTTGATAGGACCAAGCAAAAACATCCTTGAATTCTGTCAAGAGTCCCGTGACTTGAGTGACCTCAGAAGGGGAACACTGTGAACCTACATAGACCAGTTTTGGATCTTTCTCACTTCCCAAGTTAATAAGTATGGCTTCTTGCACCTTCCTAATAGATTCACTATCTATACTAGGCACAGAAGTAGTGGCATCATCAAAATCAAACATGGATTCCAATGCTGACAAACCAGGGGGAATCTTATTTGTTTTTAATTGGATTATGTTCCCTGTTTCCTCTTCCAACTCATGGTTGATATGTAAATCTTCGAATTCCTCCATGTTTTGAAGGAATCTACAGATTTGTTCATCAGTATCAAAAACTTGCCAAGAAACGACATTATCAGGTAACGCAGGCCTATGTAAAATTTGGACTTGTATATCTTCAATAGACCTTACAAAATCCGAGGAGAAACAAGAACCAGCCAAGGCCAAAGTATCAGCTATGTGGTTTGTGGCCCTAGGCACGGCTTGAATGTTGAAATATAAGAACTTCTCAATAAGTTCCTTATCCCTCCGATGGTATTGTTTGAGGCGTGGGTTGTTAACTTCATATTTACCTCTAATTTGATTCACAACCAATTCAGAATCCCCACTCACCAATAAATGGCATATTCCTAAGCCTAAGGCCTTTTGGAGGCCTTGAACTAAAGCTTCATATTCAGCCATATTATTAGTGTTATGGAATTCTAACCGAAAAGAGAAAGGGATTGTGTTTCCCTTGGAGTCACACAAAAGGACACCAGCCCCGGATCCACTCTTGGATTTAGCACCGTCAAAATACATACTCCACCCCATTTCTTCCAACTCAGAAGGAGGGACATGTACATCTTCCTCAGATAATACAGCGTAAGTACCCATACCTGTATCTCGAAAAGACACATGTTTCGTATTATAGGAAGCAGGTACAACCTGCTCTCGGTACTTTGGTTCCCTCTTAATAACTACTTCAACACCTTTATGAGGAAAGGTGAAGTGGGTCCCCTCCATGAAGTAACGACCCTTTTTAACTTTGGTGGACCACTCTCTCCCTAAAAGCATGCCATATGCTTCAGGTATATCCGCTACGATGACGTTTATGAGCATACTCACCTCTGGGGCTTGGTTGTAAGCAATGGATAAGTCTTTAATGTAACCGATGGTTTCTACAGTCCTAGAATCCAAAGCTAATAGGTCTTTACATGGGCCTGTGCATTCAAGACCCAGTCTTCTCATGACTCTCAAAGGCATGACATTGTGCCTCGCTCCTGTGTCAGCGACACAATTATGGAGCACAAAATCAAAAATCAAGACTGAGATATAGAAAGGAGGAACACCAGGGTCTAAATGAATAACATCGTATGCTTCCCTAGGTTGATAAATGGACTCTTTGGAAAGAGGAAGTCTCTGTTCTATTCGTGGAGTAAGGGGTGCTTGTAGAACACGTGAAAGGTTTTCAAACTGAGAAGGTGTTCTAAGAGAATCTAATAATGTCATGTGGGCAGGAACCTTTGCTAGATCTTCAATGACGTTGTAAGGTATCGGTGTTGGAAAACAAGGCAGTGGATTATTAGGCAAGTTTACCTTGTTTGGGGTCCAGGGAACCCTGTTCCTTGTAGGGGAAGGTAATCTACCATTCGCGGGAATTTTTCCCTTTTCATTGTCCGTGGGGTCCTTTTTGGCCTCTTCCACCTCTTGCGAAGTGGTTTTAGGGGCCTAGCTCCTAGTCTCTACAGCAAAGCTTCTGAAAGCAAGAAGATCATCATCACAGGGGATAGAGTCTTCCATGTTAACTTGGTCATTTTGGGAAGTGGAAGCAAGTTTGTTTTTTACTGGAGGCAAAGGTGCTTTTCCACTTTTAGACAATTCCACGTGACGTGTATATGCGTAAAAATACTCAGGGTCATGGAAGTCTTGGCAAAAGTGACACCAATCCACTTCAACAGCATGTTGCCTAGGAGTAGGAGTAGGAGAAAAAGGAGGCCTTGGCCTCGGAACGACAGAAAACTGCATGTCATTCACCTTTCGATTAAAGGAAAGTATTTGGTTGTTCATGTTCATTAACAACTTGAGTGTTTCCAAACTTTCCCTTTCTTCAATCCTTGAAGTTTGGGAAGGTGGAGGTTCATACCGAGGATCCTCATTTCGAGGTACATCATTCCTAGGTCTCCCGTTAAAACGGGGCTACGCTAAAGGTGAAGGAACCATACCAGATTCCTCCATATTTCTTTCAATTTCTAGGGCACTAGTCTTGGTCGCATCTAAAGTTTGCGTTGATTTATCTTTTAATATGTATTTTACATTCAGATTCATGGAGGTCATGTAATAATGGAACAAATTGTTCCCAGATGGTTGGGAAGCGGTTGGGATCCTATTGAAGGTCGAGGTAAAGCGTTGATTAAAATTTCGTATTTGCTCACACTCATGGATGGAGATGGTCGTGAAATCCCTGAGCAGGGAAGCCACATCATCCGCTCCCTGGAAATGTTTCTTGAATTCTTGGATCATAGTGCCCCAATCTAGGATACTATCATTAGGAAGCAAGCAATACCACCTCGCTACTTCACCTTCGAAGGTTCTCACAAAAGGTCTAATGATGACATCGAGAATTGTTATGTCCATAAGCGCTAAGGCATCATAGAATTTTTGTATATGTTCTTCAGCACTCAAAGTACCAGTGCCACTAAACTTGGGAAGTCTATTTGGGGCATCTGCAAGTATGTCATGAAGAGGTCTGGCCAACCTCAAAGGAGTGACAGGTTGCCATGGCATTGCCATTGGGAAAACTATGGGTTGAACAACAACAGTTGTTGAAATGATGGGAGAAACAACTTGAAGATTAGTAATTGTTGTTGGATTAACTAAATTTTGCTTTAGTAAGGGGATTTGAATAGGAGAAGAGGAAGAGGGTGACTCAATCGGCACTATAGAGGTAACAATTTTCCCTGGTTTCCTAGGTGTATGTGCCTCACTACTTGTTTTCTTTCGCGAACTTTGACATCTTGTAACCCTGGGGGACACTGTTTCCCTAGTCTTAGGATACTTGCGCCCTGCCAGCTTGCAAGGGGCCAAGTAAGTACTTTGAGTACTTAGGGGTGTATCACCGACAATCCTACTCTTTCTAACACAATGTAAAATAACCCAACTAAAACGAAGCTTTGTTTCTTGTTCTTCTCAAAGTGGAAGGTAAGGTATGACAGACTTATAACTTCTCACGTGAGTTCAAACAAGTGAAATTGAAAACCGACAAGGTAAAAGGAAAAAAAAACTCGATGGTATTTATAACTCCTAGGTGCAATGGAAATTGCAAGGAAACTAAACTATAACGAGTACCAAAGAAAATTCCAAAGGGTCACTGAAAGATCTTGTCAAAAGTTTGTCAATGAGTAAGAAAAGGACCACAAAGAATTTATGTCCAATGTTTAGTACAAGTTTAGGATACAAGCAAATTTAAAGAGGTTTGCAAGCTCCCCAGTGGAGTCGCCAGAAAAGGGTGAGTGTTATAAGCAAAATCTGTCCGTAGGGACGGATCCGACCTATCCGGCTGTGAAGCTAGTTACAGCCCCTTTGGTAGCTCGTCACGAGGCAGAGGCTACCCGCACCTCAGGTGGTCCTTCACCTGAGGCGGTAAAGAAGGGGAAGAAGAAAGGTGAAAGACTTACAAGAAGTCGTTCTCAGGACCACCCACCCTGGGTGTTATCCTTCCTTAACTTCCTGGATGGACAAAATGGCCTGGGGAATGAAATTTATGGACAATGGCATGAAAATGAGCTTGCTGATTTTTTGGACAGCGAACTAAACAAAGTGGACAGCGAGCTGTTCACTTCCTTAAAGTATTGGAAAATGTCCCAGAATGGGTCACCGAGGTGAACCGGTATCCTGAGTAAATAATCAATGAATGCTTTAAGTAAAAGGATATGAAATAAGGGTGAAAAGGGGGTTTAAAAACTACAGCCAAGTACCTTTAAATGGCTGTAAATTACGAACAAAAAGTTATTCAAAGCTTTCAAAGCAAGGAAACAAGCCCAAAATGGCCCAATACCCCCTGGGGTGACCCGGAAAGTGATCCTGGAAGATTGTTAAGTCAAAAAAGGGCTATAAAAGTGGATGAATAGCTTAGTAACAAGCTGTTACAGCTATGATATAATCGAAAGTATACACAACTTCAGTTTTGGTTTGTGAATGGAAAAGGTGGACTGACGAAAGGTTGACTTTAAAATATTTTATTGATCAATTTTTGTTTTTTATCACATGCCTTGACCACCACACTGTTTTGAAGGTTATCCCGATCAGGCAAACACATCCCGGAATTGTGCCAACCAGTATAAGAAGAGTATTCCTAGCAGTCCACGGTGGTTAGGTTGAAGAGTGCCCCATGAAATTCATTGAAGTAGGGATTAGCCACTTCTCGTCACTAGCGCTTTCGGGCTCTTAAAGCCGCTTGGATGGAAGAAGGATACCTGTGAAAAGGAAGAGGCTCAGGACCCCCCTAAAGAGGGTTTTTGCTGAGCTTACCCAAGTAGAGTAGTGTTCCAACCGAGCCAAGCTAATCAACTCCTTGACCGTGTGGTACTAAGGAAAGACTAGTTGACTTATACTAACTAGACAACTTCCAAGGGGCTCCTGATGAAGATTCCCTGGCTTTGACTCTTAATGTTCTATGAAATTGAAATTGCATAAAATAAAATACCAGACCATCCACGTGGCGAGGTCAAGCCTTGCTTTCACAAAAGTGCCTCCTGGTTACTGAAATTGAAATCTATCTTGAAACTATATACATAAAACAAGTAAATAGGTAGGTGACATATATGTCATGGCTAGATAATATGTGTATATAGATATCTAAATAATATAGATTTTTTGGTTTTCTGTGTATGGGGCGGACCCCTGAATTGTTTTCAAGTTTTGTTTGCGGCGTTTTGCATGTATTTAGCTTGCTGATTTATATGACCATTTTTGGGGAAGCCACCTGTAAATTAGTGAGCGAAAAGATAATACAATGAAAATGTAGAAGATTAGATAATTACAAAATAACAATTACAACATTCAACCCAAAGGAATGGGTTGAGACTTTTTGCGAGCGGTAAAGCCACCATGTGCATGAAAGCCTCAACTAATTCCTTGTATGGGGATTGGAAATTTAATGTTTGAAATACAAAGATGTGGTTGTTGTTTACACAAATATTTAACCAGATTTTTAATTATGAATTTACAAGTAAACCATTCAAACTACTTACACAAATTGAACCTATAAACATTGATATGTATACCAGAAATCTTTGGGGTGAGTGCAAGTGATAATTAAAGAGTATGTGAGAGTGATTGGGTAAGATTTACCGATTGAAAATGTGTGTTTTTCTTCGCTTCCCTGTTGGCCCCTTTGCCTCAAACAGGTCTCTAGGTGGTTCCCAACCGCTTGAGAGAAACATAATGGGTGACCAGATGTATCCTTGCAGGCAAACAATGAAATTTTAGTGTTTATGTATGGAAAAAACTGAAATAAACATAACAGAAATTTACATATAAGAAGTACATAACAGCCAACTAAGATGGTTGTCCCGTGGGGGGAAATTGACCAAAATGATCCACTTTCCTGTTTGGGACAACAAGGTTAATGGTGAGAAAACATAACAGAAACATATATGAATGAAAAGATAAAGCAAACAAGTATGGACAGCCAGCTATGAGGTCTATTTAAGGGATCTCCTAAGGGGCCCTAGGACTCCCAGCCACTAGCTAAGGCTAAAAATAATTGAATACTTCAGAAAATCTACACTAAAACACATTAAACAAATTAAACCAAGCTGTTAGAAAATGAAAGTGAGCAAGCTAAGCCCAAAGAAGAAACAACAAACACCTAGCTAACCAATCCCTCCTGGAGATAGCTAACATATCAAGCATTTACCACTACCCCTCAACCCTTAACCAACAATTGACACATCCAACAACTAAAATTCAACAAGTACACACACACAAAGAGACTTATAAATTTCAGCAGAGCTTTGTTACTATATTCATCCTCCCCTTTTTTACAATGCCAACCCTCTTATTTATAAAGGAGAGGTGAAGGCTTAGGGTTAGGTCACAAAACATTTGTCACTTTTGGAAAAGTGACAAGTGGACCAACCCTAAAGTACTTTTATCTTTTTACAAAAAGTAAACTTATCCAAAAAAAGGGAACTTTATCCAAAAAAGAGATTCTTATCCAAAAGGGGATCAAATCAGATTTGACTTGAGCCTTCAATTACATAATAATGACAATCCAAAAGTAAATCATACAGAATTTTATGTTACAAAAAGTCATTTTTCATAAAATGACAAAGATTGATATGCCACATCATCATTTTCCATTGGGATTTGTGCCATCCCAAATGCTCTTTGATTGTTGCCATGTTTTGAAGCTGTAGGTGATGTGTTTAGGAAAGTATCTAGCCATCCATGGCTGCCGGATTCACTGGAATGAAGGCCCAAGGTGTGGGGAATTGTTGGGTTTCTTTGGAGGGAAAGGGGACTTCGGGCTTTGGCCGTTGTAAGTAAGGAAATGCTCGTTGTTCAGGCACTTTTCAGACCTGACTATGCCCCCCCTTTGATGCCTATAAGTTTCCTGTGAGCTGGTTAAAACAGGCCTTGATTTGGGCTTGTTTCGACAAGAGGACCTCTTGGACCTGAACTTTGAGAGGCTCTTCCTCTGTACCAAAATATCCCAAATCTATTCTTTATTGTACTCATTCTGTAGCTCTGTCTTCTACCTTTCCGCTGCCTTTTGTTTGGCACAAATCCGACTTCGGATGAGTGAGATATGGCCCCAGGAAGGTATGCGGATGGAGCCGTCCAATGGACTGATCAGGTAAAAGATTCAGAATTGGAGTGAAATTCTGGGTTGGAAACCAGAATTGGCAGGCTTCTACAGGCCTGTATACCTGTAGTTGAAATGGGTATCCCCCACTGGGCCCAATTTGACCTCGGAGGCCCCCAATTAGGCCTATTTCTGGTGCATGCTTGTAGGGCCAAATTGAGTACATGTCGCTCTGGGACATGTCACTGAAAATATGGGTGGAATTTGCTAAGGTGAATGGTATGGGTGTATTCTAAACTTTTCCCCGGTCGTTTCGACTATTTACGGATGAAAATCCGCCTCTGTACCGAGAAGTTATGCAATTAAGAAGAAGGCCAATGACTCTTGGGGGGGGATTTCATTTTACTATATCGTATAAGCTTATGTAAATAAAATTTATTAATAATTTAATAAATTTATTATTAATTTTTAATATTAATTTTATTAAATATATATGTATATATATATATAATAAAATCAAAATAAAAGCAAATAATAAAATTAAAAATTAAAAATAAAAATAAAAAAAAAAACACAAATTTAATTTATACAAAAAACTATACAAAATTTTAAAATTTAAAACTTAATCAAAAGTTGGGAACCATAATCAAAAGTTGGGAACCAACCCTCGTCCGTCAGCCCCTGGTCACCATACGACCGGGCTAAGGGCCAAAAGAACCCACGGGGGTTTGGGGAGAGGTGAGGGGTGTTGTTGCTGCGTAGGAGCTGGTAGAGGGCGCGGGGAGGCGGAGGAGGTGGCTGTGGGTTGTGGACGGCGCGCGTAGAGGGAGGAGGCCGCGTGGGGGGGATAGAGGGTGATGGAAGCGGTGGAGGGGAGGAGGAGGAGGAGGTGGATGGCATAGGGTTGGAGGCTGCGTGGTGGTTGTGTGGAGGGAGGAGAAACGAAGGAGCAGAGGCCGAGGTGGGAAGGGAAGGAAGGAGGAGCCAAGGTGGGAGGGGAGGATGGAGGCCGAGAGTGGTGCTGCAACAGAGGAGGAGCGCGCGCGTGAGCACAAGTGGAGGTGAGGGCCAAGGGCACATGCAAAGGGGTGGTGGTGGCGCCCAGGTGGTGGACGGGCAGTCGGCCACCCAAATACATTTTTTCTATAAAACTTAGGCAAAGTGGGTTTCTGAAACAAAATTAGATAGGAGGTTTCAGGTTCAAAACCCCTGCCCTCCACTTGAATTTCTGGGGAGTTTTTGGAGCTTTCTGGGCAAAGGAAAATGGGAGAGCCGAGGTTCAAAGGCCAGGGCTCTCCAGTGACATGCCCAGGCTTGTAACCTCCAATAGATAGCTTCATAATTTTTAAAATTCTAAAGGAGCCATGGAGGCTTGGGCAGAATGTCCAAGAGGGGTTCGAATCCCCTCTCCTTTGCACCTTTTAGCACATAGACACCCTCAATAAACTCAGCCATCAATCCACCAGACTGAACCAGCAAACAATCTCATCTTTGAAAACAGGGAAACAAAATTAATTTCTTCTTCCAGAACCTCAAAACAACCAGCAACATATCTTATTGGTTTTTTGGAAATGAGCATAATGGGTTACCTGACCAACTGTTGGAGATGGTAGCATGAAAAATGGCTGTCCACTGTTGAGTTTTTGCTGCTGCCTGAAACCTCCCCCTTCTGCCAAGACTGCTGTTGCGGAGCTCTCCCTCCTCTGCCAAATTGCAAAAATGGCTTGGGAGAGAGGAGAAGGGAGGTTTTTTTTTCTACGTGCCCATTCCCCAAATTTCCAATTTTTCTGAAAATGTTTAATAAATTTTTTTATTAATTTTTTAATATTTTTGGAATTTTGTGCAAGTCAAAGTTTGACTTTGACTCCGCTGCAGCTGACTCAGCCCAAAAATGTTGACTGGAGAGACGGAGTCGGAATCGGACGCAAGTCACATCGTTGGAAAGATATTGATGAGGAGATCAGGAATATGTCCTCACCAACTTGAGATAATGCTGCCTTAGCCTTCAAATTCGGCCCGGAACATTGGCCACTTAAAGACCCCTGACTTGTTGGTGGGCCCACATGACACCTAATCTTGCGAAAGGTGCCAAATCGTCATACGATATCCAATCGAGGAAAATGAGGTACCGTCGGAAAGGTATCGACGAGTACTTCGACGAGGTGACAATATAATTTTGTGCTAGGGTCATTTATGACTGTCTTAGCTATTATGAATCCCTGTCATGTGAGTTGGTGGACCCCTTTTTGCCTAAAATTATTGGCCAACTTGTGACAGCTCTAACCAGGCCATCTTGAGTCGGAATGAGGCAAGTAAGATGTCATTGGAAAGGTGTCTGAGTCTATTACAGCGTGGCATTGCTGAATATCTGATTTATAACTTTTTACCCACCAATTTAAAATCATGAAGCAATGCAACCAATTTGATGTCCAAAAGTGGTCATAAACTTGCGAAGGCTCATTCTTACCAACCGGGGGTCGAAACCAAGCATGGGATATACCGTTGGAATGGTCTCACACTTCCCTACACCATGTCTGGGTTTGATTTTCCCTTTGATACCATAATCTGAACAAAATCAGACCAGGAAGCCACAGATATTGGTTTTGTCCATTCGGGTGACGTTAACTTTGTGTGCCTTATATGGGTCATACTGACTCGGAATCAAGCTCATGATAGCTCGTTGAAAATCTTGTCCCGATCCCTATGACTTGGAAGTGTTTTATTCCCTGAATCGAACAACCTTGACATGAGAAATAAATGTCATGGGAAGGTCCACAAATCCCTGAAAGCAACCAACTGATACTCTTTCAAGGGTAGAGGCCATAGTAACTATGACCCCCGCCACTGTCTTTGACTGGAACCATAGCATCAAGGGGCGTTTACGGAAAAGTAACTGTGTAAAACACCATGTTGAGCCCAAAGCAGATTTTTGGGTCAACAGCTATAACTCCTGGTCAATGTGACCATCGCTCCATGTGACCGCAGTCCAACTCCCCATTGGAGTTTCGGGATTCGCGGTTTCAAAATGCATGAACTCCTTGTGCACGGGATCTCTGATATCCCGATTCTCGATATGCCGATGAAGCCCTTCTGTGGAGCTTTCGCCGATGGCGCTAGATGATATCGCTAACAAGAATTATCGCTAACAGGACCACACAAATATGTATGCACAATTTCTAAAGGTGCCCAAGCTCTATGTGACTTCTCTTTTGGAAAGCTTAACCTATGTTGCTTGCCCAAAATACAACTTTCACATCAACTAATTGGTGCTTGAATAGGTGGTAAACCTTTTACCATTTCATTTCTTTGCAATAGAGACAGTGCTTTGAAGTTTAGATGGCCATACCTCAAGTGCCATATCCATGCTTGATCTTGGCTTGATGCCTTGAAACTTGTTCCAATCTTCTCCATCATTTCACTTTTCATGTGAAGTGGGAACATTCTATTGTTTGTCATTTTAATCCTTACAATCACCACTTTACTAGGAGGAATATCAAATATAGTGCATACATTATTCTCAAAAGAAAATTTATAACCTTTTTGAGTATGTTGTCCCACACTTATGAGATAATGCTTCAAACCAGGCACAAAGTAAACATCAGGAATAGTTTTCTTTCCACTATTTGTTATTACATTGAT
>CBVK0101102632.1:0-10852 GCA_900067695.1 Picea abies | reverse complement strand
CTTCCGATCTCACGATAATCATCCCTTTGCTTGACACAATAAATCCTAAGAGTTTACCTTGTTCTACTTCAAAGATGGATTTTTTAGGATTCAAGGAGATGTCGTATTTACGACATCGTTGTAGAACGTCTCTTAAATGAGTTAGATGATCGGTTTTTTTTTTAGAAAATACAGTAACATCATCTAAGTAAACTACAACAGACTAATTGATTAAGCCTCAGAAAGAAATGTCCATTGCTCTCTGGAAAGTGGCACCGACATTAATCAGTCCAAAGGGCATTTTTCGATAAGCGTAGGTGCCCCATGGAGTGTGGAAGGTAGTTTTAAGTTTGTCTGAAGGAGACATCAGGACTTGGTTCTACCCTGAGAAACCATCCAATAAAGATATTCTCTCAGAACCAGATACCTATTGAAGGATCTGTTCCATGGGTGGGACAGGGTAGTTGTCTTTATCAGACGCTCTATTAAGGTTTTGGAAATCAATGAAAAGTTGAATTTTCCCGCTTTTCTTCCGGACAGGGACAAGGTTAGAAACCCATTGAGTGTGCCTAACAGGGAAAATTATCTTAGAATTCAGGAGTTTATTTAATTCTTTTTTGACGGTCGATTCGAGCTTAGGGTGCATTTTTCTTAAATTCTGTTGAAAGGGAAAGGTTTAGAGTTTCATAGGAATGATGTGTTGTATGATGTTGGGGTCAAAATTTTTAAGGTCATCATACGTCCACACAAAAACATCTTTAAATTCTTTAAACAATTTAATAAATGCATCTTTTTCTTGTTCAGAACACCCTACCCCTAGATTAATGCACTGTGGATTGTCATTAGTTCCTAAGTTCACTTTTTCATATGATAAAGAGGAACTATTGGTTTTACAGTTGACCACTTTTTTGAATTTATCGTGAAGATCGTAAAATTTCTCTAATCTAACTAGCAATTTAGGGATCGAATTTACCATGTCCGATGAAGATTCAGGAGTTCTCAGATCTGGTATTACCATGAAATCGTGCAAATTGTCATCGTGAGTGAATTCATCGATCACCGCGCCTTGAAAAGTGTCTTCCATATGCAGGAAGCTAATAATCTGTTGATCGTCATTGAAGACTCTCCAGTTCGTGATGTTGTCGGGAATGGATGGCTTGAACAACAGTTCGACGGAGAATGCATCTGGGGACAGGCCTTCTACAGGGAAGAGTTTAGAAGCTATGTTATCTAATAGATCATCTTTAGAATTATTCAATCTAGGAATAGAATTTATATTGAAAGAAGAAAACTTATTCATTAAATTCCATACCTCAGATCGGTAGCTTTTAAGATGCGGAGACAGACAGTGGATAGAATCTCTTACCTGTCTAACTATGATTTCAGAGTCACCAAAGACGGTCAAATTTTGAATGTTCATATCTAAAGATTTTCTGAGACCCTACAATAAAGCCTCATATTAGGTTGTGTTATTAGTACATTCAAACTCTAACCTACATGCAATCAATGTTTTGTTACCTTTCGGCTCGATAATAACGCAGCTTGCACCAGCTCCTTCTTTGGACTTTGACCCATCAAAATAAAGAGACGAAAATTGATTTTTATCGGGTGCATGAGACTGTTGTGTAGAAGTTGCTGGCTACACATATGCCACAATCTCAGACTGTTGTTTTGGGTTGGTTATAACTGAAGCCTCGGCCATGGAATTGCCAAAAAAGGTATCCATCCCTTGTATTTCGGGTGAATCAGTAGAGGGTGTAAATGGTTCGTTGGGATCCTTCAAATCTGTGACCTTGAACTTAAGGTAACGTTCACGATTTACCTTGATTTTGTTGGGCTTGTCGTTCTTTGGAAGCCACAGGTGAGACCAATCTGTCGTGAAATAGCCGTGTAGCTACTCTGACCAGTGCCTGCTTAAAAACAGACCATACACTTATGGAATATCTACAACAATAATATCAATAACCTGATGAACTTTGGGGTTAGATGATAATCTTATAAGCACATTCCTTAATTCGCCTACAACTTTAACACTGGTTCGATCAAGTTGGATGATTTTTAAAGTGGATGGTTCAAGTTCAGTGTTAATATTCTGACACACAGACCATGGCATCACATTGGATGATGCTCCAGAGTCTACCATACAATTGTGCATGTTTCTCTTAAATATTTTGAAAGTTAACAAAAATAGAGGTACATTTGTGCGAGTACTAAGGGTGGTAGCTTGTGGTTTTTTGCTCGCAGTTTCTAAAGCTACTTTATCTACATTATTTACAGGAAGTCTTCCTTTATCTTGAGGATCAATATTATTTTTATCGGAAGTCTTCTGAGGAACTTTGTTCTGAACAACCTTGTTATTGCTTGAATTACCATTTTTGCTATTCTCTGCAATATTCTGCAACATCTTTTGTAACAAAAATGGAAATTTCAATAACTCATAAACAGAAATGTTAGCCCTTAACTTTTTAAGATCTTCAACTAAATCATAATCTAAGTTGGGTTTCACATGACTCTGTTTAGTCTCAACCGGTTTAGATTGCTTTGGAGGCAAAGTTGTAGTGTTTTCGGAAGAAGGTTTGTTTGTCGTCTTACTCCTAGTATTGTAGGGATGGACTGTCTCGAAGTTAGCTTGAAAGATTCTATCCAAGAAGTGTCCAAAGATGTTTGGAGAAGACTCTTCTTCTTGAACTGTCTCTTGTTCAACAACCTCCTCAGGAATCTCAGGAGGGATCAAGTTATCCTAGGCTTCTAGAATTGTTTGAAGGGCGAATTGGAGACTTTCTAGATTAAGGCCCTCAGTATTCGGATTAGGTCGGTTGGTGGGAAAAGGTTTCCTGAATGGGGGTTTGTAAGGCCGTTTTCTCGAAGAAGATTCTTCGGTCATCCTTTTCAAATCTATGACTTGATTTGAAAGTTTTTGAATGACTTTGGTTAAGTTTTCTAAATCAGAGCTTTTAGGTTATGTTTTACTTTGAGCAGGTCTAGGGAGAATTTCGATCTTCTTTTTGGAAGATGAACTAGTTTTTGTTTCGTTGTTAGTAGTATCTTTTAGAATAAGTATGTCTTTTTCAATCTGGCTGGCCTCCTCGAAGGCCTCTAACAATGTGGCTTTCTTAGATCATTTAACCCAAATGGCTATACTTTTATGTAGGGCTTTAGTATAGTATGCTATGATAAGATTCTCGGAAGGCATGGAATCCGTAGGGATTCGGTTCTTAAGTGTTAAGAATCTTTGATTAAAGTCTTTAATTTTCTCTTTTGGGTTCATTTTTAAGCTATAAAGCTCCATAACCAGGACTTTCGGTGACTTATCGTCTCCAAACTTTTCCAAAAAGCATGACTCGAACTTTTCCCAAGACACGATGGTATGGGGTTGCTGGGCAAAGTACCATGTAGATGCATTTCCCTCGAAAGTATAGGGGAACAACCTACAGAATATGTCTTCATGCTCAACATTGCAAATTTTAATGGCTAACATAAACCTTTTAATGTGATCTTCAATGATCTGTTTAGAGTCAGGGTCAAACTTGGGAAGCCACTTCTCTAGATGTTTGGGTAAGGGATGTTGATCTCCAAGTACGGCTACCGCATCCTAGTCGAGCCAAGGTATGGTAGGGTTGTTCTGGTTAGCCATTGTTGTAAGCAGTGTGGAAGGCTATGAAGGGGAACTGCCTTCGTCAGAGGAGTCTTCTTCTAAAAAGGAAGGAGATGATGGAGGTGGTGAGGGAGGTATTCCAAATCCTCCTGCAGTAGGAGTGAGGATTGGATCTGTAGGGCTCACAGTGAGGTTAGTGCCTCCGAGTTGTTCTCTGATGTCAGATAAATCTAAATTTTGGTCCAAAGGTCGATTTGGTTGCCTCAAACGGGCTAAGGCACTATGTGTTCTTATGAGAGATTGGTGGACAATCGCTTGTATGTCACCACCTGTAGGATTTGGGGTTGTTGGTTCGAATGTGATCCGTGGATCGTTGTTTGATGTGGTTGTTGTTTTAGTGGGGATGTTATTGTTCGAATGACTTCTTGTCACTATAGGTGATTGATTAGGTGGTGGAGGATTCTTACGACTGCCTCATGCCATTAATAAATTCCAGCCCCTCCTTCTAGCACCATTTGTTCATGGGCAAAATTGAACGCTCGCCAACTAGAAGAGTGGATCTGGTCCAAGGTTGTCTAAATAACCCAATCCGTTTGGGATGAACCACCCTGACGGGTTTAGCGGCTCCACTAGCTGATCTAATTCCTAGGAAAACGAATGAAAAATACACTAAGGAACTAATCTAAATGAAAACAATAATTAAAACAAACTAATAAACAAATCTAAACTACATATATACAATCTATTACCCAAATCATACAACTATAATTCTATAAAATTAAATGTACAATTATCAACAAAATCAGATCCAATTACAAATATACAATATTTACAGATTACAGATTCAAATGAAAACCTGCAAAAATCATTTGTAAACTGTCCTAAGACAACAAAACTATTGTTTTTTGATTTTTATAATTTTATGAGGAAGAAATTAAATAAAAACTATCTAAACTAAGCAACTAAAATAATAACTCTAACTATAAATCTGAACTATACATATATCTATCTAAACTACTTATATGACACTAATAAACTAAATATTAAATAACAAATAACAAACTAACCTGAAGTAACGCTTCAGGTTTGTCCTGTATGCAATAGTTGATTTAGCTATTCGGTGGGAGGAAACCCACACCGGATTCTCCACAAGCTTCTTGTAAACAGGAAGCAATTGTTCTTTTCAAATATAAATGACAAGACAAACAAAACATAAAAAATTACAGCCACCTTATAATTTACAAATTATCGCAGTCAGATAAATCCTTGTGCAAAATTTGTAGAAAACAATTCATTTAATGAAAAAGATAAACCTGTATTCATTAAATTGAAATAGAGTATTTTTTGTATTTTTTAAAATAAGAGATATTAGATATGGAAAACACATAAACCAAATCACATCAACCTACAACGAATTACGATAGCTAAAGTAGTCGATAATTAATTGCAAACTAATATGAAGAAAACTTGAAATAAAATTTTGATATATTGAAAGCTAAAGCTGTTACAAGACATCAACTTTCATCCCAGTCTGTATTATAAATCCATATTCTGGTTCTCCCAACAGTGATGATGATTCCCATTACAAAAAATGACAATTATTTAAAGACCTCCCACAGGGTAAAACATCCCTGTGGGAATTATCAAAACAGTTTTACAAAAATCTGGGGATAATATCCCAAGTCTCTATTTCTGACTCAACCTAACAACCTAAAACAAAAAAATATCCAAAGTATATCCTAAACTACCACAGCATGCCCAAATGATCATTATAATTCATATGCACCTGAAAGAAGACAAAAATAGACAAGTTTAGAGGATATTTTATTGATAAAATTGACAAAAATCTAATTCTTAAGACTAGCTACAGAATCTTGTGATTCTGTAGCTGGTCTAATTTGATCACAAAATCATTTTAAAATCAATCCAAAACTTAAAGGATTATATTCAAACTATTAAACAAATATTTAATTGCTAATTGGAAACCAAACGAATCATTCAAATCAAAACTTCTATGCTAATTTGAAACAAATGAAATCATAATTGAATCGATCAAATGGTACCAGCATATGTGAAATTTGTCCAATGACTTTCATTACCAATTCAGAACATACAGAATCGATTGACAGTTGGAGAACCAACGAAATCATTTCTTGAACCAATTTCAATTGACACAAACTGTAACCGGTTAAATAAATCATTCATGCAATAGTTTATGTCGCCTCAGCCATTAACAAAATCGTTGTCGAATCAAAACGAAATCAACAGGATCATTTTTCAAATTAATAGAACTATATCAAACATATACAAACGATCATGCTAATCGTGGCACACAACAATCATTTGCAAATCAAATCAAACAGGAACGAATTGAACCGATTTAAGATCGACACAGTCGTTATGCAAAATCAAAACAGAGCCATGTCCAAATTTAGCAAACGAATCTTGTGTGCAGGTGGAATCATAATCCAAAACGAAAATATTGATTCAATCCAAAACATAATCGTTCCTGGTAAATCGAAGTCAACATGATTGTTTAGAAACAAACAGAACTTAATCAAAATCAAACCCAATCGACTATCCATACAAAATTGTTTCAAAAAGCAATCCAAACAAAATCGAAAACAAATCAATCATTTATACTAAACTGATAATAATAAAATCTCATTAACTAAAGCATAGCTGTGTCCAAATTTAGCAAACAAATTTTCCACTCATGATTCATAACGAAATTGTTTTGGTAAAACAAAAGCAACAGAATCATTTTGAATCAAAACGAATAGAGCTATTGAAAGCAAATCCAACCGGTTATATTAATCCAAACCAACTCATAAAACAAAATTAATATCGAAAATCATACCTGAGCAGTAAGAAAAGGATTTGATCATGATAACTTGAAATTGACAAAAGTTGTTGCTGGTTCGACATTCCTGAAGACAATCGAACTGGTGGTTTTTTGTTTCTTCTCACTGGCTTGTAACCTATCATTCTCCTTCGCCAGCACTGTCACTCGTTCCTCTAATGATTTGATCTTTGATTGCAACAAGGGAACGTCAGTGTAATAAAATTCTATCCAAGCATTACATTGGCTACATGACGGTCACTCGGGCTTTGATATCACAGGCGAGGGTTTGTTCAAGTTACCAGGGGTTTCCTTTTGCAACTCGATTCCTGGATAGTTTGGGTCGTTTTGAAGGCATGGATGTAAGTTAGAGACATAGTCATAGGGTTCTTTAGAGCATAGGCCATGAGAATAGGGGTACTCCTCAGCTAAGAAATGCTCAATATCGGAGTCTGAGTCTTCGCTCAGCACTATTGGCTTCTGTTCAACGTTTGGCTTGGGTTTGTTCCTGGCATATCTTGATATCAATAGGGCATTTTTCTTCCCCCTACTATTGATAGTAGTATCATTCTTACCTTTGTTCCTCACAGGCCTTTTGAAAGCCTTAATATTTTCTTTAGCTACCGGGTCGACAGTAGTATCAGGTAGGTCGATGTCAAAGAAATCCGAGGGTTTGACAGGGGGTAGAAGGATATAAAATGGCATGGTCGAACCAACCAAAGTTTCCATAACCACAATCTTATCGATTTGAGCAGACTCGGGATTGGCAAAGCCATTCCTTGATAGGAAGGCTTGTCAATTATCACCACTAAGTCTCAAATGGTGGACGATAATGAGTTTAATCAAGCCATGATGAAAAAGGCTGCTATTAGCCTTCTCACGCTTGAATCTTTTAGACATTTTGTAAAGACTACATAAGAATTAATGTGGCATATTTAAGGGATAGCCTATAAAATTCATCAACAGCCAAAGGTGATACAAAAATACCAAGCCATACCAACCTTCACAGGTCACAAACTGTTTAACAATTACCAAAAGATCGTGCCACCTGGGTTTGAGGGTAGAAATAGGCATACCTTTATCACAGGAAACAATATTTCTTGATGTAAATAGCAATGGCCACAACACCTCGTCAACTTTGGAACTTTTGAACCACCTTTGCCCTGTCCCTGGTAGTCCTATGGCTAAGCTTATGAATTCCTCACTGAGCTCAAGTTGTATGTCTCTGACTTTATCCCTACACCCGTCAAAGGTGAGGGCGAATTGTTGGGCAACCGAAAGGTTGAAACCCTCAAACCTCTGTATAAACACCATCCAA
This sequence comes from Picea abies, assembly GCA_900067695.1. NCBI lineage: Eukaryota > Viridiplantae > Streptophyta > Pinopsida > Pinales > Pinaceae > Picea > Picea abies. The sequence goes on along the minus strand of CBVK0101102632.1, from coordinate 3,118 downwards.
CCACTATTTTCTAAATCCTTACAGGAATTATCAAATAGCAGCAGAGTTTGGCTATCATTCGACTCTATACGCACCACAGGTACCATGGACAGAGGAACACAGTGAGCTGGGAGAATAGGCAAGGGTTTGAACAGAGTATACGTAGGGTCGATAGCCCATGAGCTTACCCGAAAACATATAGAGTTAACCCAGGATAGGGGGAAGGCATTAATGACCAAATATGCGAAGGTGGTGGAGCTAGATCATCCCATGCAAAACAGTCATTTCCCACAATACAACCGATGGCGCATATAACGATTTAAACCACTATTACATATGTTAAAAACTATGCCATTTAAACAATTAATAAAATCTATGGTAAGTCGACCAAAAATTTGCGCAAGCAATAGTTTTAGCATAGTTTTAAAAACAAAACAATGATTCAAAAGTAACACCAAAGGTTTGATCATACGAAAAATGTGTTTTCATGAAATGGTTATACCAAGGGTCTAACCACAATGTAAATGTGTTTTCATGAAACAAAATGTCAAGGTAATCGATGAAAGAACATAGAATATCAACACACCAATGTATCAAAAACTCGATCATAAGGAAATCATCACGGTCTTGTAAAAATGAAGTCATATTAACAATTAAAGAATGCCAAATGAGTAAAGATCTTGGTATCTTACCACCTGTGTGACTATAATTAAATAGGAAATGAAATGAACACATAGAAAAGAATAAGAGAAATAATCCAGTGATCATTTTAATGTGACTTCGAAAACAAAGTTTTCATGCTTGCAGTCGTGAAAATGAGAATAGAGGTAAGTGTGCAAATTCACGAAATAATAGTGTCATTTTTTATTCAAAGATTGTAATGACAATCAAGGGTTGCAAAACACTAGTGTAGGAAGCTTATAAGGACAGTGTAAAAATGTGAATTGGCTGCCAACAAGGCTATTGTCTGCACTTCCTTTTCTGAACCCTGCATGCTGCAGATACTTATCCAGTCTAGAGTACCAGGCTCTAGGAGCCTATTTTAGACCATACAAGGCCTTCTTTAATTTACACACATAGTTTGTGTTCTCTGAAAATTGAAATCCTTCTGGTTGTTCAATGTAGACTTCTTCTTCAAGTTCCCCATTCAGAAAAGTTGATTTTAAGTCCATCTGATATACTTTAACATTTTTGGAGCATGCATAAGCTAAAAGTAAACATATTGGTTTCATTCTGGCAACTGGGGAAAATGTCTCTTCAAAGTCGTTTCCTTCAATCTATGCATATCCTTTACATACCAAACTAGCTTTGTTCCTTGTAACTTGTCCATCTTCATTCAATTTATTCCTGAAAACCCATTTTGTGTTGATCACAGTCTTAATCTTTGGTCTTGGAACCAATTCCCAAGTGCCATTTTTCTCTATTTGATCCAATTCTTCATCCATGGCCTTATTCCAAAATTCATCCTTCCTGGCTTCTTCAAAAGAGTTTGGTTCAATTGTAGATAAGAGTGCTAGGTGTGTTTGTTCTGGTGAACGGATTTTTCTTCTAGTCTCAACTCCTGCATATTTGTTTCCAATAATCTGATCTGAAGGATGATTCTTCTGTACTTGTTTTCTAGGTGTCTTTGGAGATACTTGTTGAACTTGCTCTTCTACTTTTGTTAGATTCTCTTCATCTTCATCTTCCTCTTCTTCTTCTTTTTCATCTTCTTCTTCAAAAAGTTGTTCAATTGATTTGTTTTCTTCTTTGTTTGATTATGGTCTCCCTGTTTCATCAATTGTTACATTAATGCTTTCCACAACTTTGTTTAATCTTAGATTGTAACACTTGTATGCTTTCATTGTACTTGAGTAACCAACAAGTATTCCTTTGTCCACACAAGAGTCAAACTTTCCCACTCTCCCATATTCTCTTTTGATGTAGCATTTGCTTCCAAAAACTCTGAAGTGCTTCACATTTGTTGGTCTTCCTTTCCATAGCTTGTAGGTAGTTTTATTAGTGTTGTTTTTTAGCATTACTCTATTTTGAATGTGAAATGTTGTATGCACTGCCTGTGTCCAAAAAATATCTGTCAACTTTGAATCCATTTTCATTGTTCAAGCCATTTCTTGTATTGTCATGTTCTTTCTTTCAACAACTCCATTATGTTGAGGTGTCCTAGCAATGGAGAATTGTCTTTTTATTCCATAATTGTTTCAGTAGTCCATAAATTCCTTTGAGGTGAATTCTCCTCCATTATCCGATCTTAAGCATTTGATTCTTAAATCCATCTCATTTTCAACCATTTCCTTGTAGATCTTGAAATTTTCAAAAGCTTCTGATTTGTTCTTGAGAAAGAAAACTGCAGTCATTCTTGTATAATCATCAACTAATAACATAAAGTATATCTCACCTTTTAAGCCTTTTTTTGTAGTTGGTCCAACTAGATCAGTATGCACAATTTCCAGTGGTTTTGTTGTTGAATATTCCTTTGATTTGAACCTGGTCTTTGTTTGCTTTCCTTGTTGGCAATGCTTGCATAAAGTGTTGGTTGGTTTCGTGATCTGGGGCATTTCTCTGACTACTTCTCTTTTGCTGACTTTGACAAGGTTATCAAAATGCATGTGACCCATTCTTTTGTTCCATAGCCAACTTTCATCTTCCTTTCCTAGACAACACTTTTCATTTCCAATTTCCCTGAACATTCTTTTATTATCTCACACTTTTGTGAATTGAAAGTAACTTTATGACCTTGGTCACACATTTGACTCACACTTAAAATATTATGTTTCATATCTTCTACTAGTAGAACATTTTCTGCCTTTTCATTCTTGTTCCCAATTTGGACTGTGCCTTTTCCAATAATTTTGAATGAATCATCATTTCCAATAGAGATTGATCCATCTCTTTCCTCTTGTAATGTAAGAAACTTGTCTCTATCACTTGCCATGTGTTTTGAACATCCACTGTCAACATACCAACCATGTTTCTTCTGTTTATCTTGTAGAGCAACTGTGAATTCTTCATTGCTATACTGATCTTTCTTTCTTATCCATGTCATTTTCTGAGGTTCTTGTTTGTGACTCTGTTGAGGTTCTTTAGGAGGGACTGTCATTCTGCAATTTTTGGCCATGTGTCCAAAATTGTTACATTTGTA
>CBVK0101102627.1:0-10622 GCA_900067695.1 Picea abies | reverse complement strand
AAAAAATCCTAAGCATGTTGCAAATCTGACTTTTTTCCTGCCAACATCATGTCCATCACATGTATGTAGTCTACACCCAAAACACAAGATAAAGACTCATATTTTTTAGATATTAGGAGGTATTTGTTGTCTCCTCTTCCCACAACATCAATAACATCACAGTCGCCTGAAAAAAAATCCCTCCCCACTAAACAATGAGAGGAAGTTTGAAGATGAAGAAAAAAAGACAAAGTCTCACCCTTTACCCTACTCTCTTAGAAAACAATGGATCCTTTCTAACACCCTTTAATCCCTTCTTATTCATTTTTAAAGCAATAATACCCCCAAATAACGATGGCTAGGACTCCTTACAAATTTGATTATTATCAAAAGTTAATGGCAATTCAGAAACAAGAGTGAACTTACCAACGTCTCCTCACATGTTTACAAGCTTTGTAAGTGGCAGGACTTTGACTTCCTCCATAATAGCCAAGGCCTCATTAGAATTTAACTCCTTTATTTGATCATGCTTGAATAAAGTATCTAGCAAAGGATAAACCTCCAACCCATGTTTGATTATAGTCATTACACCTTCTTGAAATAAAATCAAGTCAACCTTAGAGCTAGACAAAGGAACTTCACAAGTAGGGAATAGAGCCATATCTCCTTGAGCACCAACTAAAGGCTCAAAGCCAAGAACAACCATATTTCAAGGTGTCTCCTCTATTAATATTGGTTTGGTGAATCCTACCAACCTCGGAGAAGACACATAACTGACACCACCTTTGGTAACAACAATATCAATCTCCAACAATAAAGCTCTCTTGTCAAAATTGGCAGACATATCAATCACCAAATATTGAACCTTTACACCATGTGCTAATAGTTGATCTGAAATAGCCATAGAGTTAGATTTTTTTTAGCTTCACATGTTTAGTATCTAACACGGGGGATTCACCCTGTTGACCAATATCTTATCACACTCATTCATAAAGGGGGTTTTTAAGTTGTGAAAAATAGAGTCAATATATTGTAGGTATTGGGGTGGGTGGGTGTGGGGTATGGAGGTGTTTATAGGTATTGGGGGGAATAAAAGGGTGTATTTTATAAAAATAGGGGATATCTAGTAAAAATGTTTTTTTTTATAATGTATTGGAAGGGGGTTCAACAAAAGTATTTTGGAGGTATTTATCAATATCTAGTGAAATTAGAGGTATTTTTTAATATCTCATGAATGCATGTGCTATGTCACATGTTCACTAAGTGGATACCCCATGGTATATAACTAATTATTTCTCTAGTGACACTTTCTTGACTAAGTATTTAGCATAATCAGCTAGCACGCGACCGTAAAAATGACATCACATACAACGAAAAGGAATATGTGTGTAGTTTAAGGTATATGTAAACTTAGTAATACTCATATCACTAAAATTAGTATGCATGAATAAATAACAAAATTTGTATATCCTTAAACAATAAAAGTAGTTATCATTTCATTTCTTATTGCATAATCAACATCAAGTAACAAGTTATGAGAGTCATACCTGAAAGTTTCAATGAGAACTCACTTACAATCTATGTGAACATAGGACTGTTGAGCTCCAACCAGCTACAATTGAGTGTGGGGGATGACTCTCCTCCCAACCAACTCTCACTCAACACAACTAAGAGCCCTTGATCCCATAATCAACTACATATGCTAACTTTTATTCCATCCCTATCAAGATTTTCCAAGAAAAAGATATCTCACTACCTTCTCCACATTTATTAAATAGTTATTCTTCATATCCATCCATGCAAAAGTATCCATGCATAGACTGAATTTGTCACCAAACAATTAACTCTTAATCATCTAGCTTCTAACCTTTTTTGTTTAGCTCTTCCCTTAATCCCATTTTAGTAATTTTTATCCTTTTTATTTTTTCCTCCTTTATAATAAAGTAGTTATTTAATTATGATTACTATTATCATTATCATTGTTATTATTATTTATTACCATCATTATTATTATTTATTATGATAATTTTTATCATTTAAAGACCACTTATTTATTTTCTCATCAAGTATATGATTAACTCCAAATATGGGGCATTACATATTCCCCCCTTCAAGAAACTTCATCCTGAAGTTAAATTTAATTATGTTACTCCTAGGTTTTTATTTTCTTCTTGTATCTTCCACATCACCCTCTATTGTAACTAGTATAAGAACCACCCAAGCGACCATGAAAACAAATGAAAGTACACATCATAACTCTGAGGAAGTATGGGCACAACTCTGTTCATCCTAATCATGACTTTTGATATCAAGATTAATCATATTGACCTAACCTAGGCCCTAAGACCCAAGGCCTCATTTTCCCAAGAAAACATATGTTATAGTACACTAACTTGCATACACTAGGCATATTGAAATATCGTCCTAAACTTCCTCCCCATCTCCTACTAGGTACTTATCCCCAAGCATCGAAGTTGAGCAACACAACTTCACCAACAAGTACTACTCCATCCCTTCTTTTGGACTTCAACATCACAACTCCAATATCAAGCACTCTAGCCTTCTCAAGATGGTCCTATGTCCCATTGAGAATTATAAATGAAAAAAGAACCATTGGCGTAGGTTTATTGATTGAGTTTGTCCTCAACCCATAAGGTGTTAATTTGTAATTATCCCCCTTTGTAGTTATGGGCTCCCATGAGATCATTGAATGAATTGGCCCTCTCAACCCACTGGTGGATTTCTTGCTAATCACCACATCAAAGCATTCATCCAAATCATTAGTTGTAATCATAACATCATCATTTCATATAAACTTATCCACATGCTAATTATCACATGTCATTATGAGAACACTGCATCCTAAATAGTAAGGCACCACATGCTCAAGCTTGCCATCATAAAAACATCTTATCAAAAATTTGGATGCAATTACATAATTTATGACTTAATGAAATACTATCATAAGAAATATAACCTCAACATATCTTTGTCAAAGATATAGCATTTCATCAACATAAATAAATGGAACCACGTATTAACATAACATCATATGTAAATACCATTAGTGTTCTTAAGATAGAAAAGCATCATGAATAGAGTAATCACATAGCATGTGTAGAACAATCAACTCAACATATAGTATTTATTTTAACCAACAACTAGTCATGCATAAAATTGTCAAAGAAATAGTCATCAAAAGCCCCCACCTAGGATATGCATTTGTCCTAGTTAATTTAGTAAATCTAGTCTTGACTCATAAAAGCAATTTAATCAAACACATAGGGGAAGACACAATGCATAGTTTCCACATCCTCCTAGATAGCATATCATGGATTGTACTGGTCCCATTAGACATTGACTTGTTCAATTTCCTATCTCTTGAGTTGATGAACCATGTGGTCCAATATAAAGAATGATTTGATTTGGATAGAACCCTCCTCGGAAACATGTAATCCTTGAAAATGCATCACATAATATGGATCAAGAACATAATACCTAAGTACATAAACATAAAATACATTATGTATATTTCTTAGATGGGATGGAAGCTCAATCTTATAATCAACTAGTCCAATCCTCTCAAGGATTTTAAATGGTCAAATGAATCTAGAGGAAAATTTTGTTCCCTTACCAAATGTGAAGGGACTCCTAAAGGGTCTAACTCTAACAAAAACCTTGTTACCTTCCTTATAGATTATATTAGTGATCTTAACATCTACGTAATTTTGTGTTGATCCCTAGCTTCCTTAAGACTTTTTTTTAAGTGTAACCATCTATTCTTCCATTTCTTGGAGCATGTTGGGTCCCAATATGATTTGATCCTCTAATCGATCATGACTCAAAGGTGTTTGGAAAGGTCTTTTGTTGGAATACTGAGAGGGGGAGGTGAATCAATATTTGTACTTTTAATCCTTTGAACCACAATATGTATTCATTACTTTATGAGTAGATTACCAAAAACATTCAATATGAGTAGTATACATAAACAATGAATAATAAGCAACCACACATATACATAATACACAAATATTTTACATGGAAACCCAATGCAGGAGAAAACCACATAATATTTTTCTTATATTTTCAAAAGAAGTACATTCTTAGGAAGCACCAAATTCCTTGTTTTCCAGCTACAACTGGAAGGAGTCTACAACCCCCTGGTTTCTCAGACTCCAACCTGAAGGAAGCTACAACTCCCTAATTCTTTGGCTCCAACCAGAAGGAGGATACAATCCCTTATGTTCTCCAGCTACAACCGGAAGGTGGCTACAACCACCTATCCTTGCCCCATCCAACCACCCTAAAATATAAGTGCCAAATAATTGATACTTTCACTATCACTATGTCACTGTAAAACTTGTACCATAAACCTGTACCAACAACTTGTCACAATAATCTCCTCAACCAATCAGATATGATCACATAGATCTCATACCAACTATCACAAGTGTATATCTCAAACCATGTACAACTATGTCTCTCTAATCATGTGCCATACATATACAAACAATCATAAACAAAGTGTAGTGAACCCTCACATCAACCAAGCATCAAACCCTCACTGATAAGCAACCTCAATCTGTACCAATAACTTTAGAAACACACCTCAACCATGTACCAAGGAATATAAGATATTCCTCAACAATATACCCAACAAAGTATGTCAATTGTCAATGACAAACAACAAATATACCAGCACTACACATCTATAGATTTGTCTCATACAGTGTGTACCATACAACCAATAATCTCTCTAGGGAAAATACACAATCTCCCATAACCATATCTCACACAATCACCGACATCCAACTACAAACAAGCATGTAACACACCTTTTTGATCCTGTAGATAGATCTGATGTACCTAAACATTGTCAAACTTCCAATGGTCTCTCCTTAGCTTCTACAACTAGATTTACTCCTCAAAATTTAGATTTGGTAGTGCCTTGCATGTCGAATCTTGTTGTTCCTTAGGGCCTCGCATGACAAGATATAGGAAAACCACGGGGATGCCTCACGGGACGTTTACTGTCTAACCCGCGGGGTTGATCCTAATCAATGTTTTTCACGATCTTCTTGCTTCCTTCTACAACTGTGAAACTTTGTCTTCACTCTTCCTTCGCTACCTCAAACTTGCACAACTCCAGATGTATCAATGAGTACTTGCTATAAACCTTTCACAAGATAGATATTCAATGTGCTCAATAGGTGCTAATGGGAGTCTCTTGCTCTCTTATTTATACTCTCCAAATTCCTTCCTTTATGGGTCATCTTATAACAGTTTTACCCAACTTCCCTCTTTTATGGATAACCCACTTTCTTGTTGCAACTACTTTACCAATAATTAGTAAACTCACCACTTCTTGTTGCAACTAATTTATTTTTAATTATTTTCTTATTTGAACAACTTTACCCATAATTAAATCCTATTTGCAACCACTTTTACTAGTAAAATTCTTGGTGACTTTCTAGGAGCTTCTAGAATAATTGACTTCTTTGTTGACCTTCTAGGGGATTCTACAATATTCATGAGGGTCTTCCAACTTAAAAAAGACATATATCCTCAACTATGAGGAACCATGTGGTGTACCACATATCAATAAAAATGACACAATGTGTACTATCCATCTATGATAGTCTTACCTGCAAATTCACTGATCTGCATGTCTTTATTCCTCATACAAACTCAGGTTCCTTAACCACAACTATTGGGATACATGTATACTACATCAAATGCAACGAACTAACTCATCATCAATCTTGATAATACAATTTTCCAACATCTCTAGATCTCTCTAAGGGTTGACATCAATCTCTAAGGGTTGTCATAAGTGACAACCAATTGTCCAACAACACAATGTTGTTGCACCTGACACCTATGTTTAGTGCATCCAAATCCTCCCCACATGGGTTACAACTTGACACGCCATATTTATTTGTAAACTAGTCAACCATCAAACCATTCAGACACATTTTTGGAATATTGTTTTTTAAATGATCAGGATAAGGCATGCTTCTACCATTCAATTTTCTAAATGATTTCCTATCACTTTCCAATTTCCTTCTTCTTCTTCATTCAATGTGACCCATGGTCACATTTCCTCTATGTTGTAAAGAATGAATTTATTGATGGCATGGATTTCTAAATTCGTTAGTGTATACAAGAATTCAAAACAAATGGTATGATATCAAATATATATTATCAAATTTAGTGTAAACAATTGCTCTATACAAATTTGAAAAAATATAAGTGACTCTTTATCATGCACCCTTTTATGTTAGTTTAGAGTAGCTCTCCTTCCTTTTTGTCCTCATCCATTGGTCATCCCAAATCACTTCGCTTGGTGTGCCGTCAATTTTCTTGATGCAATCACTGGAATAATAGACCAACTCATATACTATGTACCCATCTCCCATAGATCCCTCTAGTTTTTCATATGTCGAACAAACCCCTTCAATGTTTTCATGTACCTCTCTAAGAAGAACATCTAATGACATGAGAGCACCCCAAATAAATCAACTTCATTAGGTAGGTGAATAGAATATGGAATTGCAAGTCCATAAAACTCGTAGGTAGTTCCTTCTCAAACAACAAACAATCTCAGCTGTCTTTCTATGCCACCATGGAATTCTAGCCATATAAATCTCCTTTGATGTGATCCAATGTACAAATGTAGATAATTTCAATATGGAATGTTGCGGGTCCTAGGGAAAGTCATGGTTCACAAAACCACACATGAGTAAAGGATAATGACACTACAAAATAGACACACACACACCATTAATTGACATAAAATTGTGAGTGCATAGTATATTTTTACTCACACTACAAAAGAATAATTATGTATTTCAACCCTGACTAATTCCCTTCTACATTGAAGCAATGTCATATAGTTGATCCATATAAAAAATATCTTTCACACCCAATATAACAACCTTCCCCATAGAAATATCACCTTTCTACAAATCCATGGAACATCACCTTCTTTAAAAGACCAAGATGGACTAGCCTCTCCTCTACTTTTTTTTCTTAGCCAATGTCTATATTTAGTATTTGAAGCAATAAGATCTCTCCTAAAAACAAATGCGTCATTTTTATTCGATAATGTGTGTCTCTATAAAAAAGATGAAACACTTTTGAATATATGCATGTGATCTAATAAATGGAAAATATTAAGATTCTCCCCATATGGAAGCTCATAGAATATAGATTTCATTTTCATCCCAATGGGCATTTTCTCAACATAGGTGTGAAAAAATTTAGGATCATTGAACATAGGTTCCCCATTTGAATCAAACAATTTTTCCATTTCCTTCTCCTTCTATGTGTCATATGCTCTAATCCAATCTATTGGTGTCATTATTTAAGGTCTCATGGCTCTCTCTAGCTTACTATTGAAAGAAGATGCAACTATTCTATAGGGGTGGTATTCTGGGAGGAATAGCGTTGAGCACTCATACACCAAATTTTGTAGGTCATTGAACCACCTAGGCTTTATATATGGTCAACAAAATTTACATCCATGATACCCTTTTTTTACAAGACCTATGATGTTATTGTACACAAAGAACATTATTGTCAAAAATATAGTTACATCAAACTAAGTATGTACCAAATAGAATTATATATATAAATAAATCAATCAACATGATTACTAGAGAAAAATCCTAGTCCTAGATAGTCGTGCATGGTGTATTCACATATGCCATACAATTGTAAATACCTCTCCATTAGGATGGGTCTTGATACATCATGTTAACACTCTGTAAATTCCCAGAGGTTGTTAGAGAAGACGAAATTTACTAGAGGTAACTTTATCCAACCACTTCGAAACTGGAATCTAGCCCTACCAGGGATCTCTCTGTATGATTTAGCTATGTTTTAACTTTGAGATATTAGGCTAGTTAAACAAAATAAGATTCCGTGGTTTGTTTTGTTTTTGTTAAGTTGGTTGAAAAGGTTTTTTGCGCTTCCATTGGGCTATGGGGTCTGTATTACAAGATAGAAATCTAAACAGAAATTAAAAGATTCTTTTCACAGGGAAAGATAATGTATTCATTGGATTCTTTAGCCGTAAAGTGATGAATAGCAAAAAAGATGAGAATATCAGTTAAAGTAAAGAAGCATTTAAGAATTTCTTCACTGTAATATCATAAAGATAAACATTTATATCTTTCAAATCCGTAAATAAGGTATACAAATATAAATCGTGCAACATGCGCTACTTTCAAACGATTTAGATTAGAAAACAATATGACAATTGGGGGAGAAAAACATTCAACATAGAAAGGAAAACATCACCAATGAATAACACGCGAGAATCCTGTGAAACGTCTCTTTGTATTACTGGAAGATCTCTTGATAAAAATTACAGTCTTTCTAGCTTACAGGGCGTAAAGATCAACCATGGATACTTCAAAGTTTGAAGTATTTATAATAAAAAATTACATATGATCCTGTCATTAAAGATCAGGACGTGACAGTTCTAAATTTAGCTAACTAAATCAACAAGATACAAAAATTCAGGAACTGTTTGACGATGTGTTGGAACTTCATGCTGATTTCTGGGGTAAACCATTGGTGAGGCCTCTGCATGACCTCATATGATTGTACAACTAACTAGGCTTGGACACCTCATCTCTTACTCGATCAGATTGCATAACTCTTCCCATCGAAGGTTATTGGGAATGTTGACTTTGAGCAATCTTAGGTATACTTCATCCATCTCTGTATACTTGGAAAAAGTTGTCTTAATGATGAAAATGTACTGGATTTCATGATGTATGCTGATGTCTGACTAGAAAGATTCTAAGAACACCTTGCCTGTGATACTGCCCTGTATTCTCGAGAATTTCAAACTATCTTTAGCCACAGTGGATAGTTTCTTTTTATAATCATAAAGTGTCATTAACTTGTCATTTATGACCCTTAATCCAGGGAGGCCTTTCTTCTGCAGAGCTTCAATTTTACTGAAAAATCTTTGTACTCCTATGTCAATAGACTGGACCTTTTCCTCTAGTTGCAGCATCAGTCCTCTTTTGGTCAGGACCCTCTTGACCTCAAGGATGGTTTCTATCCTATATTCAATTTTCAACTCCTCTAACTCTTCTCTGGTTTTTGAATTCAGGAATTTAATAATCTCAGTGGCTTCTGAGGGCATTTCTCCCAATTCTCCTCTTATCTTTTCAATCGCCTGCTTGCTTCTTTGCACAAGTTCATTCTGCTTGAACATGAATTTTGCTCCATAGGCCATATTTCATTTATGCATTTGGTGATATCCATCCAGACATTTTCCTTGACCTCAGCAGGTGTTTTCCTACCACTGTTTGCTTTTGAAGTTGTTGCAATTCCTGTTTGAGCTTGTCTGATGTTTGTTTCTCCTTGGAGTAGTTTGTTTGGTAAGAATACTTGAGTTCCTAAAGGTTCTCGATCTCCTTTTTAAGTCTGTTGATCTCTGTCTCTTGCAAATTCATCTCTTCCATGGATTTTTCCAATTCTACCGTCTTCTCCAGAGCTGTCAGTGGATTTGCTAAGGGAATTTCTCCTGCAGATGCTATGCTTACTCCTGTGAGTGGAACTGCGCTCAATGGAATGACCTCTATGGGCTTTGATTGTTCCTTCTCTTTCAATAACCTTTTGAGTTCTACTTCCATCTCTTTCAAATGTGCATTCTACTCCATAATCAACCTGAGCATCTCATCTTTTTCCCCTTCTGTCATAGCTATCGCCTTTTCCTGTGCATCTTCTGTTTCACCTTTTCCCCTTCTGTCATAGCTATCGCCTTTTCCTGTGCATCTTCTGTTGGTGGAAGTTTCAACTATTTACTCATAGATGTTATATCGAAAATTTTCTTTTTAAGCATCTCCTTAACTGCTTTCACATTTGAGGGATCATACCTGATCTTGAGGACCAACTCTTCCAACATCTTAATTCTGTTATCCTTTGCAAAGGATGATATCTTTTCTAATTTCAACTGTGTATGGACATTGCTAAGAGATACCTATAATTTAGTGGTCACAGTAGAATCATTTGCCAACATGGAGAAAGTCATTTCCTCAGTTTTTCTGTGCAGATCCATTTGGTCAGCAGGATGCACATCCCTAGTATGAAACTCAAATGTTTCCCTTTTGTAATCAGTGATTGCTTTCGGATATGGCACCTATGCTTGCAGAAATGCCATGTGCATTATACCCTTCTCTGTATCAAATGCAGACAACAATCTGTGTTGTGTTGTTGATGTCTGTTTCCAAAATTGAGCATATGTATTGTTGGTCAACATCTAATTTTTCTTTTTGATCAGGTCATATTTCTCAAAAATACTCAATTTTGGTCCTACTTTACTCGGCTGGTTGACTAGTGGAGTATCTGTGGGTTTCTTGGAAAAAACTGTAGACATGATCTGTTTGCTGATTGTGCCAAGAAGTGACCAATCATCCTTCATAGTTGTAGTGGATTGGCTTCCATTTTCACCAGCTTTGTCAGGTGTATGACTGGTTTTTGGCCTTTTGGTGTGTAATTGGAAATCTTCAACTGAGACTTCGGTGATGGAAGGTGAGGTATCCTTCCTGGGTCTTTTCTCCTTGGGAACCTATGGTGTAGTCATCTGTGAGACAGTGACTAAAGGGTCCTACTGTTCTATT
>CBVK0101102626.1:0-16408 GCA_900067695.1 Picea abies | reverse complement strand
ATTAAGGGGTAATGAGCCAACATTAGGGCTTAACACTAGATCCCATGCATATATTAAAAATTGTTTCATCTTCTTTATGGAGGCACATATCATTGAATAAAAGTGACACATTGGCTATTAGGAGAGATCTTATTGCTTCAAATGCTAAATAGAGACATTGGCCAAGAAAATAAAGTAGAAGAGAGGTTGGTCCCTCTTGGTCTTTTAAAGAAGGTCATGTCCCATGAATTTTGAAGAAAGATGATGTTTCTATGGCGAATAATGTTATATTGGGTGTGAAGGCATTTTCTTTATATGGGTTGACTCTACGACATTGCTTCATTGTGGAAGGGCATTTATCGGGGTTGAAATCACATGACCATCTGAACCTTCTAAGGGTATGTATGTTGAATACACTATTCTTCTTCTATAGTGTCGGTAAAAATATGCTATGCACTTGCAATTTTATGGCAATTAACGACGTGCATGTCTATTTTGTAGTTTCATTATCTTTTTCTCATGCGTGTTTGTGTAAACCATGACTTCACCTAGGACTCGCGATGTGCCATATTGAAATTAACTACATTTGTGTGTTGGAACACATCAAAGGAGATTCATATCACTAGCATTCCACAATGTGTTCGAGATACAACTGAGATTGTTTGTATGTTTGAGAAGGAACTACCCACAAGTTTTATGGACTTGTGGAGCAGATCATAACAAACATCTTTTGATGATATGAAATATTGCTTATGGTCAGCCCCAGTGCTCGCCTTACCTGATTTGCAACAACCATTTGAGATTGAGACCAATGCTTCTGGTTATGTTGTTGGTGTCGTTCTCACTCAACACGATCATCCAATGACATATCATAGTGAGACACTCTCAGATGTCATCTGTAAGTACCCTACCTATCACAAGGAAATGTATTCCATTGCGCAATCCTGTTGCCGATGGAAGAATTACATTTTAGAGAAGGAGACAATAAGCCATATGGATCACATGACTCTATAGTTCATGCAAACAAAAGGAAAATTGCAGAATGACCACCATCAAAAGTGGTCCACATACTTGCATCAGTTTCACCTCAACATTAATTATAAGAAAGGGAGCACCAATCGCGTCGTTGGCTACATCAGTCGACCTCCATTTGCAACACTAACCATGGTCCTCGAGTCTTGTGAGCATTAAACCTCCGACTAGTCCCAACTCTATGACGACGATCCTAACTTCGCTACGACCTACCAAATGTTGGGAATAGGAACGACCGATGTTGACTTCCATTTCCAGGATGGACTGCTATGCCATCTAGGTCATATTTGCACTTCTTCAAGCGAGCGTGCGAAGCTGATTTGGGAATATCACTACAATCAGGTGGTAAAACACTTTGGCATGGAGAAGACATTGGCAATACTACATAAATATTTCTATTGGTCGAAGATTCGACAAGATGTTAGTAAGTATATCAGATCCTGCACTGCATGTTCCATTGCCAAGCCAACCATTAAAAAAAAAGGACTATACACCCCTTTTTCCTACTCTCGATGGGCCCTGGGAATCCATATTTATGGATTACATGTCAGGTCTCCCCTCCACCAAGCATGGAAATGAATGTGTATTCATGGTTGTTGATCGATTATCTAAGATGGCCATTCTAAATGCTTGCAAGAAGAGTATCACGACTGAGGCCACTGTCAAGCTCTTCTTTGAGATTGTATGGGTACACTTCAGACTACCAAAAACCATCATATCGGATCAAGATAACATATTCTTGAGAACATTATGGTTAAGCCTCTAGTCGTTGTTGGACACCAAGCTCACCAAATCCACTGTCTTCCACCCTCATATTGATTGACAAACATAGGTCATCAATAGGATGATTGTGCATATCTTGCACATGTAAAAATCCAAGCATCCACGCACATGGGACGATAACCTTCCTTGTATCCAACACAACTACAATAAAGCACTTCATAGCTCGATCGAACACAACCCTTTTTAGGTGGGCTTAGGTTTTCAACCATTGGGCCCCATTGATGTAGCACTACCCTTTGCATCCACAGAGGACGAATCTTCCCATGCTCAATCTGAGGCTGACAAGGCCACCAAATTCATTGAATGGATTTAGCACATCTGCCAACAGGTCCATGTTATTTTGCAGAAAGATATTTCTAAGTACAAGCAATGCCATGATCAACACCGGGTTCCCCACAATTTTCAGGTAGGCGACAAGGTTTGGTTGCATTTGCAGAAAGAGTGCCTTACAAGACCCCACCAAAAGTTGCAACCACTTTTATATGGAACTTACACAATTACCAAGGCTATGGGAAAAAATTCTTTTGATTTAAGTATTCCCCCCTTCCTTGGATTACACCCAGTATTCAATGTGGACCTCCTTTAACCATATTTTCCACCGCTACTAGACACATTGGAGGTGGCTGAGCACATGAAACCTACATATATCAACCATGAATACATGGAACATGAAACTATTGATTGAATCATGGGAACATAGGTTAAGGTAACCCACCAACAAAATATCCAACTCTCTCGGGTTGTCAAAGTAGGTCGGCTACTGCACCAAGGCAAGTGGCTCACCAAGCGTCGAGTTCAACAAAAAGTTTCTCCATTTGATTGGGGCACTCAATGCAATGGATACCATTGCTTCCTAAGGGGGGAGGAATGATCCAGGAGAACATTGGTGGTCACCCACCTATTCCACTGGCTCAACACACAATTTCCATTTTGGCAATTTTCTACATTTTTTCGGGTCCTAAAATTTCAAGGTTGTTTTGAGGCCCTAAACGACATTTTTTGACGTGGAAACGCCCAATAAATGATTTTTAGCATTATTGATCTATTTGGAATGTGCACTCCTTTGCTAGAACTTTTCGATGAGGTATCAAGTTCCCCCAAAAGAGATCATATGAAAAAGTTACAGTCTAGGGAAGTTGACATATCAACTACCCCCATCGAAGCCCACAAACCTTTTGATGTTTCATCTTCCAAGGTTAGGGTTTTGAATGTTTAGGGATTTCTCATATATGATTTATATTAAAAAGGCCTTGGGAGCCTCATTTTAATCATATTATTGCAAATGCGTG
Source organism: Picea abies (assembly GCA_900067695.1). Classification (NCBI taxonomy): domain Eukaryota; kingdom Viridiplantae; phylum Streptophyta; class Pinopsida; order Pinales; family Pinaceae; genus Picea; species Picea abies. The sequence continues at coordinate 13,325 of CBVK0101102626.1, read as the reverse complement.
TATCCGTCACATCTCTTCTCATAGATAAGTTACCACCATTCTAGCGAGTTCATTCACTATGTATTTTCTTTTATAGTCTCTTCATATTTTAGTCTTTAATAGAAATTCAATATTGTTGTATCTTTGTGTTTCTATCTTATTTCAATGTTTCATTATGTTCCCTCATAAATATGGATCAGACGTCCATGTGGTAACTTAAGGAGGCATTCAGACAGGAATGGACTTAGAACGTGGAGAGAGTTCGAGCCAAAACATCGAAGGGAAGATCAGAAAAGCGACACAAGCACCTCCAAAATTTGACGCCATGTAGAAAAATCTATTCCTATGTGATGCACATAGGGATCTAGAGGAGGACAAAGCACACGAAGAGGTACAATGTGCCACACAAATATTATTGGAGGAGGCCTAGATACGTGTAGAGTTATAGTGTGCCACACAAAAATCATTGGAGGAAGCTCCTGTGCGCTAGGAGATACAATGTGGAACACAGAGCTTGTTGGAAGATGCCCACATATGTGAAGAGGTGCAATGGGATGAACAAAAGGAAATAGTGGAGGAACGCGTTCGTGAAGAGTTGTGATGCATGGCATGAGAAGAAACATAACACAATGCTTGCCATGAGGAGGATTCAAAGGACCAAGCAAATAACTTCTTGTGATGTTGCCTTAAAATTTTAAGTGACCCTAAGGCTGCAAAGAAGTTAACCCATATGTTTACAAGATGTATGAGGTAAGAAGAGACCACTATAGCTATATTTGCCTCACTTCCAGAATGATATGTGAGCCAGATGAGCAAGCATAAGTGCATAGGAAGATAGTTCAAGATCACAATAGGACTCAAAAGCTATGATATGGATGGTGTCATGTTGTACCTGAGATCCAATGTGAACATCTTATCGAAGAAATATTGGGAGTTGATGGGTAAGCCAAACTTGGTGTGGTCCCCCATTCAACTCAAGTTGGCTAACCAATATTGAATATATCCCATTGGTCAGATGGAGAAAGTGGAGGTGAACATTGAAGGGGTGAAAACCATAAAAAACTTTGAGGTGATTGAGATCATGGATGAAACCCACTCTACTTGGTATTGATTGGGCATTTGACAACAATGTAGTCTTGAATATGAAGAAACAACAAATGTCCTTTGAAATAGATACATTACGCGTCATTGCGCCATTGGATCCAAATGAGGGTGACAAATATAATGAGCTTATGAATGAGGATGCATAGAGTTCCATCATTGAGAACATCTATAATATTACAAGGTGTAGGGAAGATTATGTCAACCCCATATCTGATGGCGAGATGAACTGGAGAAGTGTGCACTCATATGACACAAATTTAGAGGATGCTAAACCCCATATCTGATGGCGAGATGAACTGGAGAAGTGTGCACTCATATGACACAAATTTAGAGGATGCTATAGAGAGATGGGAGAATAAGATTTACGAGGTTTCAACAAAAAGATGTGCACAAATCACCAAAACAGTGCGCGAGATTGGTCCAAGACCCTACAATGTACCCGAGTTTGATGGAATAAATTCAATGGATATGTTCCTCGTACATTTACAAAAAATTTCCATGACCCAAAGAATGCAATCCCTTTACATCATACTGGAGGGAAGACCTACACAATGGTGGCCGATGTACTATGAAAATCTACGAGAGTGGGCGTAGGTGGTGGAGTCGATCAAGGAAAGATTTCAACCTACGATAAATCCCCAAGAACATATGTGTTTCTATGAAAGGCATTGGCTAGATAAGAAAAGTTCGGATACACAACGGATTTGTCCGATTCCAAATGCACAGTGCTGAAAAGTAGCCCCACCCATTAAGTGCCTTTGACTAGGATTGCGCTATTAGATGAGTAGCGCGGGCCAAAGAATGCACCAAACGAAGGATTGGGTAGTCAACAAACTAACTTGGTACCATCCATAAGAATCGATGACCCTCCCTGGAAAGGGTTGAGAAACATGATTAAAGTAAAGAAGCATCGCAACCCACTAGGGTCGGATGCGACAAGATGACATACCCAGAATGAAGCAAGGGTGTGCACTAGACATGTGCTATGCTCCAATAAAATAGGACTTAGGGCTTGGGTATAATAGTTGTTATCAAAGTAATAAATAAGCGACATAGACATCACAACGTAATAAGGTGGGTCATGACAGGTCATACCCAACTAAGATTTTTCACATTTTGGAAAAGATTAAGGTTTAAATGCCATATTAAAATCAAAAGGACAGAACAATGGACACTGACAAGATGCAAGTGTATACGACAGTGGGAAAGTGGTTTGTTATCCATAGGACGGGTGATGGTGACCTAGGGAAAAACAAATAGTTATGGCAATAAGGTCCTTAGAACATGTGACAATTATTTCGGGGTAGGTCAATAATAAACAACTTTTATGAGAACTTGGCAACCAACATCATCGATGGCACATCATCCTCCATGTATTTAACACTCCATAACCATATTTCAACTCACCATTTTCTCCTAGCAAGACGAGAACAAAGTGCAAAGCCAAGGGGGTAATACTCAAGCAACAGAGTGGCGACAGTTCAGGCAAATCAAACCGTGTACTCTATCTCTGTAGTTGTCCCAACAAAGAGCATAGAGAATACAAAAGCGCTAACCAATCACAGACAATAATGGAATCCCCCAGTAATCCCCATGCACAACAAAAATCTAAGGCCGCTAAGGAATAACAAGTGCCCAAACCTATCATACCCTCCCTTATAAGCTTCACAGACCCTCTTTCAGAGAAAGTCCCTTTGTTGCAATATGTTGACTACAATGTTCAAGACCTGGTCCAATTCCCTGAGTTGTAATTCAACTGGTATGTAGAGATAATTCAGTGGACAAATGAGAAACATAACATTGTCACCTAACAATGGGATAAGCCCCTTCGACAATCCAATGTACTAACTTTGTTGGATTGCCCACATTTTTTCGAGGCCCGCCTGCCAGGGTGTGCATTCGATTCCTACTTATTCAGTTGCATGGCAGATTTCTTTGGCTCGATAAAAAATACCCAATGGATGAGAACCCCATGTACCAAGTTTCAAGCCTTCCAATATAAGGCAAAGACCCAACGAAAGCACTCAAGGCTAAGGACATGGTCCACAAAGAAATTTACACTAAGTATGCTACGCACAGAGGGTCCCATAGGGTAGTGATTGTAGATATCAATGACCAAAAGGTCTATTTTTCTACACAATTGATTTCTTGCAAGCTACTCCGCAAGTGCCACAAGGAAGAATGTTCAATCGGAGTTGTTGTTGCTACAAAAAGATGTGTTGCAGGTGTTCATATGGCATGGGCACGCTATTTATTAAAAAAATTTGTTGACGATTGTTTGGAGGCCCAGAACTTAGGTAGGGAATTTCATTACAGTTGAATAATACTATTGATTATCATGATCTTGTGAAGGCCCCCTCCAGGCCACAAAGATGGTGCAGTCGGTGCACCACCCCTCACTGCACCTAGATTCCTCACGCTATCGCACTTTAAGGACCAAAAATTCCAGGCCATGAATCACAAGCCCTTTTAGAAGTGGTACACACAACTCATCCAAGCAACCAATTCCACACTGCGCATCCCAAGCAGTATCATGGAAAGCTACGAGGCCTACCTCTAGTTTAAATGTAATTTCCATAATTTCTTTATTTACCCACTTGTAGAGCAACAAACAACAACTACAATGCTTCCATTTTGTATCACAAAAGAAGACATCCAACAAGGCATTGAAGAATGGCCTGATTACCTCAAACCTACTCCTGAGGATGAGCTAAAATATCTTGAGACACGAATGAAGAGGAACCAGGAGAGGAAGAGAGCATAAACAACATGACAAAAATATAAGGCACCATTGGCCACACAACAACATGGAAGAACATAAAAATCAACAAGCAAGTGATCTACATGTAAGGGGATGTGCGTTGAGGTAGATCTGAAGGTTGACCAAGATAGATCCCCCAAGCGGAAAAATCCCCCAACTCCACTAGGGCCAACTCCTGTCAACCTTGGTTCTAGCTTGGACCCTGATGACGACACGTGCACACCAACTTCCCCCAAAGGTCTACCCCACACCTATCATAGAGGAGGTCCGTACGTCGTTCACACAACACACCATGGCACCTGTTCAAGTTAGAAACAAGAGAAGGGAGATAGGAAAAATTAAAGGGTCAGATACCAACACCCTGAGACATAAAGTAGGACAGATTGCCACAACCATCCTGAGATATTGAGCCTAGTGAAGGAGCTCAAGACAAATGATGATATAATAGTTATTGCATAAAGAGGCAACAAACAAACTCGACAACCTCTATCGATAATTGCTCATTGCTTCGCCACCTGATACCCCCCTTCAAGCACAACAAATGACTAAATTAATTGGTAGTAGCCAAAGACGAGTATTGCGGTTCAACCCATTGGTCGCTATTTCTTTTGACTCAGCCAATGTCGAGCTTGAACTAGCACATGTGCTTACACAAGACCTACATACTTATATGACTACCGTAATGATGGAGCTAGGAAATACACACTAGGTACTCAGCCAGTGGCATTAACAACTACACAATAGAATGATCTAGAACTCGTTGCGTGTAAAGACACCCAGGCCATAAAATGCAGGCTTGCCAAGAGGTTGAGGCTGCACATGAAGAGCTCAAAGCACTCTATGCCGCATAAATCATTGTGCATATTGAGAGTAAATTTCACCATGAAACAACATTCACTGCCCACAAAGAAGTCATCAATGCACTATATGAAGTCTATGCACATTTACCTAGGACAAAGGAAAACATTTCAGATATACTTGCGCCTCCCAAGGTTTGCGTAGTCAAGGAGCGAGTCCACTTCTTGGAGACACAAAATATCGAGCTTCGGGAAAATCTTAGCGACCTACCCAGGAAATCAAGAGTTGTGGTAGAAGATAACAATCACAAAAGAAGCATTGAAAAAGGAGAAAGCATGCATCATCGACTTCGTGGGACTAGTCAAGTGCAAATTCACACTTTGGACTCACCTTTAGAATTCACCCGAAGTTTGTGCCATTGACAAGCAAATCTGAACCATGGAAGCATAGGTCGAACAACAATAAAAAGAACTGTCATCATTACCCCTTGTTGAACGACAAGCAACGATGGCATTGATCGCTAGTAAACTTTGGGAGATTACATAATCTTACACTGAACAACAAACCATTTATGGCATCACACTAGATGCCACAGACAAAGCCCAGATGCATTACAATCAACTAGCAACAACACACGCAATGACAACCCCATTGCTAACTAAAATGGAGCATATCAACCTTCATTCCCTAGAGGTTACAACGATAGATGCAGAGGAGGTTTTCTAGTTGATGCACATACTGCAAGAGACTTTTCATGAGGTTGACGGTCACTTTCAACAATTCATCCAAAAACTCATGAAAATAGTTCCATCAACCTCCTCTTTCAAGTTGTAAACAATGTCGTTGGCTCGAGGATTAGCCAACTAGTAGTGTTGGGGGTCTATTGGAACCCAAGGTTTTGAAGAAGTTGCACATGCACCTATGAAGATACACGACATGGAACCGAGAAGGACTAGCATCGGTTCCATGCAAAGGAATACTGTGTGCATCAAACCATTTTTGTACTACGTGCAAGGAATCAAGAAGAGACTGCATGCATACTAAATCCGAGCATATCCTTGAGAATATTTGTAATTGATTTTTATAACTACTAGAATGATCATGGGAAAGAGTATGGATGATTTGGAAAGTTAGTTAGGATTTCTACTGATCCGAAAAATCCTTAGATGCTAGTTAGTCTTTAACACATATAAACATCTACTTTATCTTCAAAATAATAATGATCGCTTGACTGTTTACAATTGACATGTGAAATACTTATCTAACCATATACACTTTAATGATAAATAACTTGCAAATAACTTAGCACAAAATGAACAATAATAATCAAATCACATACACAAGTTTGATAATGGAGTTCACCCAATTTGGGCTAGTCCGCTTCAAATAGAGACCTATTTATTAATGCTCAAATACTTGTGTTTTACAATGACCTTTTTACATGTTGCTCAAATGCAAAAACATAATGCACTGTTGGATTCCTTGCAAAAAATCATGAAAAATAAGTATAAAGTTCTTGAAATTTTGTCAAGGGACCTCTCAACATGCTTTACGTTGTATCCTCAAAGTCCTTGTACCCTCAACACACACTTTGAGACATAACTATGAATTAATGAATGTGAATCTGCCTCAGTTCACGCGCCATTAAATAGGGAGCAGGCCCAAACTGTACACGAACTCCACGCTAACATCGACATTAACATTTAATACCTTTTGTTGAGTTGTTATAACAAAATCCACATTCAACATAGTGGTTAGCGGAGGTTATGGTAAGTCATTGGCTAGGCGGAAGGTCCGGGGTTCAAAACCCACAGATTCTATATATATGGTGTATATTGTTGTTTTGTTATAACATATGATATATACCATATGTGTGGCATATAGTTCATTATCCCCCCTTATCTTGGGCCATGGTTACATCACATTACATATGATTTGGGTCGAGGGCTTAGGCCCTCGACCCTTTTCGTCGCCATATAAAGATTAATACAACTTTAAATACAATCTACAACATATATGGGTAAGTAATACTATGGTGGTGTGATGTTAATGGAGGATTTGTTTAGGATTATGGAGGTCATGGGTTTGACCCCCGTTGACTCCTATAATTTTGGTAAACTATGACCATAAAGGCCAATGGGAGGATGCCACATGGAAACCTCTCATTGGCTTATCTCTACCACTTCTCAACACATGAATCGTCCACCTAGTCTGCATGAATTTCCCAATCAGCTGCCAACCTATGTGCCATGTCACCTGTACGACCATGTGCCATGTGTCACCCTTGTAGTGGTGACACGTGTCACCTTTGACTTTTTCATGGTTTGACTTGAACTTTGACCGTTGATAACTCTTGCATACGAACTCCATTTGACTTGACATTTGTGTCATTGGAAAGCCAACGACGAGCTCTACACTTTGATTTAATTTTCGAGAGAATTTGGGACGATCGAATTTTGAGCATTTTTGAACCATTTTGGACCTCTATGGACGTTCCAGATCTTCCTGGACCTCTGAGAGCATTCTTGGATCCTCTTGGATCATTCCTGGATCCTCCTGGATCATTCCTCCCCATTGGAAGCATTTTGGACTACTAAAAGATTTGATTAATCAATAACTAGGTGAGGGTAGAGTTCCCTCACGCTTTCGATCTCGATCCACTTTTCTTTACTTGGTTTTACTCCTTTAAGACCAACTCGAAGATATTCCACATCTCCTCATTGTGAAGTCTTGATTTTTCTGTCAAGAATAACATATTCCTGTAGCTTGTCCAAATATTATGGAGCAAAATCATCAACTATTGGAACTTGAATACTTTCATCTTCATCCATAATTATATGAGGCTCATAAAGCTTCAAATTCTCAACATTTACCACTGAATACATTTGCATGTAGGATGGTAGATCTAAATGAAAGGCATTAGTACCAATCTTCTCCAAGATATTGAATGGACCATATCGGATTGGCCTTATCTTTTTGCCTTCATCTTTCATTCTATCTTTGTTGATATGTAACCATACTTGATCACTGACTTCAAATTGATGATAAACCCGATGTTTATCATGTCTTGCCTTGTACTGGGCTTTTCTCCAACTATTCTTATACTGCTTGATGCACCTGCTGAATTCTATGAATGAAATTTTTATCTTTATCTATATCATCTTGTCCATCTTCTTTACGTGCTTCTCCAAAATCAAATTCCATAGGTGATTTAGGCAAGTACCCCAAACATATTTCAAAAGGAGTTTTCTAAGTAGATGAATGTATGGCATGATTATAGGAATGTTATACATAAGGTAACTATTCATCCCATAAATTAGGATGCTTGTTGCAATATCCTTGAAGTAGATGTACCACTGTTATATTTACCACCTTTGTCTGTCCATTTGTTTGCGGATGAAAATTTGTGCTCTTCTTTACCTTATTGTCCATGAGCTCCCATAAATGAGACCAAAACTTGCCAAAAAAGCAAGAGTGTTGATATGATATAATATATGTAGGAATTCCAAAATGAACCCATACATTAGCAAAGAACATCTGTGCGGTCTGTTCAGTTGTGGCTTGTTTCTTGCATGGAATTAAAATACACATCTTGCTGAATCTATCCACAACAACATATAGATAATCATGACTTGTCTTGGACATCGAAAAACCCCCTACAAGAGATACTTTCCCATGGCTGAGAAGGTACTGGAAGTGGTGTATATAACCCCAACTTTCTGTTGCTTGGCTTGCTTGTGGCACACATATCACACCCTTTGATATACTTGAAAACTATTTCATTCATTCAAGGCCAATAACAATATCTCTGTAACTGTGCTACTATCTTACCAACCCCGAAATGACCTGAAATGAGAGATGTAAGAGCTTCTCTTATTACATTTTCTCTTTCATCTCTGGGTATAAAAATATTTCCAAGATGATATAACAAATTTTCATGCATATAATAATCTGATTGTTGATTTCCACGAGATAATGCATCATATACATCTTTAAAATCATCATCCTCAGCATATTGTTCTGCATAACTTTAATGAGCTAGAGGATTATACCTTAGTATTGTCGATGCGGTAATCATTGGTCTTAACAACATATCTACAACCTTGTTATGAATACCTTTATTGTACTTGATTACCAAATGAAAATGTTGTAAGAAGCCCATCCCCCTGATGTGTCATGACTATTGTAGCTTGGCTTGTGATTGCAAATACTGTAATGGATGATGATATATATGAATAATTGTCTCCTTTCCCATTAAGTAATACTTCCATTGCTTTCTATTGCTTGCCTTAAAGGCTTTCTATTGCTTGCCTCCCCATTGAAAGACTTGTTTAACACTTGTTAATGCATGTAGAGGAGCTACTATGCATGAGAAATTAAAAATGAATTTCCTCTAGTACTGTACTGCTCCTAACTTCTGTGACAGTAGTTGGCTTGGGACATTTTACAACAACTTCTACTTTTGCAGGATCTATCTTTAGCTAACCATTCCCTACAATGTATCCCAAATATACTAGATAAGTTTTTCCAAATTCACATTTACATACATTTATATACAACTTCTCCTTATTCAAAAGTTCAAAGACTTTCTTGACATGCTTTATATGATCTTCCCATCTTCGACTAAAGATCATTATATCATCTAAATAGATGATAACAAAATCATCTATGTAGGGTCTGAACACATCATTCATTACCCTCATAAACGTTGTTGGTGCATTCCATAACCCAAATGGCGTAACTAACCATTCAAACAATCCTTGCTTGGTCTTGAAAGCAGTTTTCCATACGCCATCTTTTGCAATTTTGATCTGATGGTAACCACTTCACAAATCCAACTTAGTGAAATAAACAACATTCTTTAATTGATCCAATAAGTCATCAATTATGGGAAGAGGATAACAATTCTTTACCATAATCTTGTTCAAGCATCGAAATTCAATACACATCCTCCGCGTGCCATCTTTCTTTGGAACTAATACAATAGGAGAACTACACAAAGAGGAGCTTGGCCTATTGATTCCTTTATCGAGCAACTCCTGAACCTGTTTCTTTATTTCTACATTCTTCATCACTGATGACCTATGCATTCCAATGTTCAGAACATGAGCATCCTGTTGCAAATATATTTCATGTTCAACCTCCCTTTTAGGAGGCAACCTTGTGGGTTCCTGGAATAACTCATCATAGTTAGATATGATTTTGATAAATTCATGCTTATGATCTAAATCACAACCTGATAAAGCATCTGTTATATCTTCCTCTCTTTGTTTCACTATCACGAGAACAAAAGATTTACTTGCGTTCACGAGTCTCTTCATTTTCCCTGTGCTCACTAAAGAAACATTAGCCTTGATACGATAAGCTCTGACAATATATTCAACCCTATCCTCGAAAAGATGATATTTATTCTCAATAGAATATAACCTTCCTGTCAAATAAATATGGACTACCCAAGACAATGATGCAAATTTCAAGAGGCACAACATCTAACTCAACCTCATCAAAGAACTTAGTTGTAATTGCAAATATGATCTTACACTGTTTCGTCACCCGCAACTTAGCATCTTTGCACACCCATCCTAATAGATATGGGTTTTTGTGAGGTGTCATCTTCAAACCCAAATTCTTAATGATGCAGTCGCGCCCGTAAGCATGTCCACTCACAGGATCGATTAATTAGATCCTTGAGCCGAAGCGGCTCATTCGATTCCCTTCTGGAATCTCCGATGAAAACCCGGTCCACAGGTCCTTCTACTCACCTGCACGACTCTTCTGCACTTAACCGTGACCTTTCCCGATGTAATTTTGGGTTTCGAGGTTTCTTGGTTCCCGATGACAAGAGTTCCCTATCCTCTCGAACTCCCGAACTCCGATTTTCCGATGCGCTCTTTTTCGCCTTAGCCCCTCCTAGCTATGCCCCTAGTCCATATGACTAGTCCTCATAAGACTGCAGCCTTATCTCCTTTCGGGGTTTCGCGACCTAAGCGTTTAACATCCCGTCCTCTGGACCCCCGATATACCGATATGCGAAACGTCGATATGGAAATTTCCCGGTCTTCCCTTTCTTCACGATTTCGGGCTTTTAAACACTGAAATGCATGGACACTTTGTCCACGGGATTCCTGATATTCCGAATCACGATTTCCCGATTGACGACTTTTCCTTTCGGGAAATTTCCCGATCGCTTAGATCTCCACCACGCGTCCTCAAGGATGGACGGTCCTCGCCGCTTCGGGGTTTTCCCCGTGGAAATTCCCGATGTTTCATTATAATGAGGTGACATCAGCTGGTTCCCACACGAAACTCTCCTCTTTTTGGAAAGTCGTACTTCGCGATTCCGAATTGCAAGTCCTCCAGGACTCATGAAATGCCGACCCCCAACTTTCTTCAGATCTCTGACACGCGTCCCAAGTGGATGGACAGTTCAGATCAACCCTCGGGTTTCACGAATTACAAAACCAAAAACACTTACCTACGCAACCTCCGATGTCCGGATCTCCGATGTTGGATGATCGCGACACATGTCCCTCCCGAGATCCACGGCTATGGTTCTCTCGCGGTTTCGGGGTTCAACTGGTCTCGGACCCTTAGTATCGAGACTCTCAATATGCTGATGGCCCTCAACTTATTCCACCTATCTCGACAGATGGACGACTTAGATTTGTATCGGGGTTTTCACTGTGAATTGACTCAATCTCCTATCCAAGGGATTTTCGATATCCCGATTCTCGACACCTCGATATCCCGATATGTGTCGGGACTCTTGCTCGGCTTGAGAAGGTTTAAACCCTGTGCACCTTCCGGTCAATCCAACAGTGGATGGGTATCTATGGGAACATCCGACGATCCCCAATCTCCTGGGCTTGCACCTTGGAAACCCGGTCATAACCTCCTCGCTCCTTCGCCAGATCTGACGACTGACGGGATTTTTCTCTAGATCTGACGGTGCAGATCATTTCTTCCTGTGCACTCACTCTGATGCTCTCTTGACGTGAAATATTCAATGGTCCAGATTTATTCGGTCGATCCGACGATTGCTGTGCTTCCTCCTGAGCTTCTGCACTTTCTTCCAGTGCTTGGAAGAATTACAAGTTCTCAAAGGCCTCGACCTTTGTCTTCCTTCTCCTCTGCGAACTCCTTTACTTTGAGTTCTCGCCTTCGCGTATGAAAATGCTTGTCTCTCCTAAGCTTTATAAACTCTGAATTCCTCCAAAGAGTTCTTCAACCTCTGCACTCCTTGCAGCCACGACTCTGTGCCTGAAAACACTCACCCTCATGAGCTTATCCTTCTTCTAAACCCTTAATGGATTCTTCAACTCCTGCGCCCCTGCAGAGTATTCTCATGCACACAGTGTTGTCTCTCTTGAGCTTCTCAACACTCAAACCCCTAAGGGATTTTACCCTTCTTTATTCTCCCACAAATAGAGAATACTTGGATGCCCTCCTGGCTATCCTCTGCCTCAAGCAACTTCTTGCTGAGTCTACAGGGTGTTCAACAACCCTGTGAAGATCCCTCAATGGATTCTTCCTCTAAATTCCAGAACTCAAAGAGTTCTCTTTTCTTCTGTCTGCACACTTACTCAATGCCATCCTAGCAAAGTATCTTTTCACAGAACATCCAACAGTCTTGTCTCCTGTGCACCTATGCACCCGCTCAATGCCCACCTGGTAGAGCTCTCAGAATCCTCAGTGATTCTGGTTCTCCTTGAACTCACAACAGATTTCTTCCCAATGCTTTGTGCCTGTGCCCAATGCCCTCCTGGCAGAGTGTCAAGAATCCTCAGTGATTCTGACTTCCTAAGAACTCACGACAGATTTCTTTTCAATGCACCACTGTGCATATGCTCAATGCCCACTTGGCAGAGCTTCACATAACTCCTCAGAGATTCTGTCTGCAACTATGTTTTCTCCCACAGCCTAGCCTCCAAGGTATTCAACAACCTTGAGGTCTTCCCCTGAGTTGTTGACTCTAGTTCTTGTGCTGCAACACGTCTTTGTCTGAACCCGCAGAATTCAGAAGTGCTTCTGTGCACTGGTATTCAGAGACCGCAGTACTCTGTCACGCCCTCCTGGCATGAAACCACAAAGAACCTCAAACCTGGAAATAAAACACACTCCTGCAAATGCAAACCTACATCATACATCTACAACATATATAAAGAACACTCACAGACATTCATTTAACACACAGTAATGTAGGAAAAACTGCTCTTTGTATTAAGTATGGAAAACACCTGTATTTACAAGGTGTTCCTGAGCACGGCCTGTAACAAGGTCTCGATTCTTCTCCCTTCTGTTCTCTACTCATAGACTCTCTCTATATCCACTTACTACTCTTACTCTCTGACTTCTCACACACACACAATGAGATACTAAAATCTCTTTTTACCTGAGGGGGCTCTTCAAGCTCTTCCCTCCAATCTACCTACCCTATTCAATTACATTGAATGGGATGTCTAGTCCAACATCGGATCTAGATCTCAGCCTTACAAACATTAAAGGCCTTCTTATCTACAACTTGCGCAAAGGCATGGCTTCATAACTCACCAGCTTAAACATTTAATTACATTAAATTCAAATTTCAAATGAGGTTGCGCCTCTCTTCAACGCGCGATTTGAATTTGCTGACGTGGCTGGCTGACTGACGTGGAGAGATGCTTCTGCATCATACTCCTCAGCT
>CBVK0101102624.1:0-17340 GCA_900067695.1 Picea abies | reverse complement strand
GCTCTTCCGATCTCACACTCTTTCCAAGCCCATTCTTGCCTTTATTCTTTTATTCTTTTATTGCTTTTCTTTTTCTTTTTGTTCAAGAGCTAATCAGGGGACATTGCCCTGGTGTGGTGACCAGTGGTGGCAGCGTTACCCACAAGTACTTTCACAGAAATGAAAGGCTGGCTCGTGATGAGACCCCCTTTCCCTTGGCCATACAACCAAGAGTCACTGCCTTGGCGTGGTAACCAGCTGGTGGCAATGTCATATTGCTAGGTACCCATGGACCTAATAGGTTGGCTTGTGATGAGACCCCCTATCCTCTGACTAGGTCTTGTTTTATTATTTTCTTCTGGGTCCCTCTAGTTTCTTGCTGAGAATCCTTTTATTTCTTTTTCGGGGATCCCTGGGTGAAGCATCTCGAGGTTTTATTTTTAGGCTTTTATCTCTTACCAGCTTGCTTTTACCTTCTGGGCCTTTATCCCCTTCTTCCCACGAGACAAGGTACAATCCTGAAGAAAGGTCAACCCAATGCCCGGACAAGGGGAGTGGGACAAGTGAGTGGGAAACAAGATGAAAAATTGGTGCTATGATGGGAGTGGACGATGGCTTTTCAAAAGTCCCCCCAGTGGCAAACCAAAACCTATGGACAAAGACTGGCTAGGACACCCTGTCAATCCCCTCGGACATGGTCAAGTGGGCAAATGTAAGATCCAAGTAGTTGTTAGAAACAAAAGGAATCAGATGCATATATTTAAAAGTTTTAATGATCAAAAGTGACACATACCATGATACCTGGACCAATTACCTGATGGAGCAAGAACCCTTTCTGATACAGGACCAAGCCGATGGTGATGGATGCTACTGTTGCTGACAAGATAAGGATGATGGAAGAAGAAAAGGTGGGCCCTCTAGGGCCATGCTCAGGTCAATCCTGCTCTCGGTACTCCATATCTAGGACCCGTGGGCCTCGAGACATGATCTCCCAGTTATCCCTAAAAAGTGGGGATAACAGTACACATAGGCTCAAAACCCTATAGGGGAAAGTATCCTACCTATTGAGTTGTGTATAATTAGTGTTGCAAATATCTTTGATTTCTCCTAAGTATTTAAGGTTGTCAATTGGTTCAATATTTTCATAGTTTTTTGAGTACAAGTTTGTTCTTGCTGACAGTTTCCATTAATTTATGATATTTTCCTCGATATTTTTGATAAGTTTCTTTTCAGACCTGTTACCCCCCCATGTCTCATGGCCCACAATGAAGACAATGATACCGTTGATGATGATGATCAACCTGTCCACCTATGGCAACCCAACAACCCCCCTTAGATTGCCTCTTCTACTTTGCATCAACCAAGCTCATCACGTCCAGTCAACACAGTTTTTGAGAGATGGTAAGCCAGCGTTCTCGTGAGGTACATTAGTCCTTCTTTCATATAGAGTGTTGTGCTTAATATACTAGGCATATGAATGAGGATCATTGGTTGAAGTTGGATAATGGATCATAAGCTCAAGAAGTTATGTTTGTTTCCTTGTTTTACCTTGTTGATGTTTTGGTAGTTGCGGGAGGTATTAACCTGGACATGTAACCTATAACTTAGAATAGAATATTCCAGAAGCAAGTGAACCATTAAACAGATGTATGGAAACCCTAGAAGACAAGTCGGCCTAGCAGAATAAATAATATGAGAATATTATATTCCAGAAATACAAGTTGGCTCCATAGGAAAAAGATAAACATAAAATATAATTACCAGAAAGTCAGGTCGGCCCAGCCATAAAAGTCACAGGACAAATTAATATAAATAGAGGATGTTTTAGCTCATTTGTACACCCATTTAGTGCGAAAGTCTTGTGGAGAGTTGCCGTTGTAGCTGCAACTATAGTTGGAAGGAGGAATAAGGGTGCATGGTCATCTCTTGGTCTTGGTCTCTCTCTTGGTGATTTTCTTGGTGATATTCTTGGCGATTTTCTTGGCGATATTCTTGGTGATATTCTTGCTAAGTATGGCGCAAGTTTGAGAGAGAGAGAGTAATGCAGTTACAGCTGCTGCAGTTGTGTATGGTACTTGTTCTGTGAATATGGAGATTCTCTCTCTTGTGCGCCACCCTTGGAGAAGGAGCGCTCTACTTGTCTTGAGTTGTTGCTGCAGTTAGCAACTAGGGTTTATCTGTTGGTTCTAGAGTAGGCTTGTTGGGATTATTCTAAGTAAAGGTTAGAGTGCTTGGGGGTGGCATATGTGAATGCCTATGGTTGGGTGACAATGATGTGACATTGTCTATGGTTAAACGAGCATACCAAAATTTCAACATGGTATTAGAGTTGGTTTCCTTTGTAATAGTCTAATCGCTGGAAGGAAGATCCTCAGTTTCCCCCATTGCTAAGCTCGTTGAGCACTTACTGAACTCACTAAGAAGGTTGCCTAAGTAGGGCACATTTCTTCCTCGAATCAGATATGCAAATTTTTGAAGTTGAGATATTAGGGTTCCCTCATAAAAACCCTAGGTTTGCAGTGCCAGTTCCTTCATGCGAGTTCCTTCGTACCAGTTGTAGCACCAGTTGCAGTGCCAGTTGCAGCACCAGTTGCAGTGCTAGTTGCAACACCAGTTGCAATACCAGTTGCAGTGTCAGTTGCAGCACCAGTTGTAGTCCCAATTGTAGCACCAGTTGCAGTCCTAATTGCAGCACCAGTTGCAATAAATTTTCTGTGAAACGTTGGGCCTAATCTTTGGTTGTTCTTGTGCGCCTTACCCTAGCACATCTCCAGTTATCTTTAGATTGCAAGTTGGATCACTTTGAAGTTTTAGGGTTCATCATTGCTTGCCACTGCTGTCGGATGGTGCCACTGTTTGTTGCTACCTGTCGCTGCTGGCAAAGGTATGTACTTAGATATGTTTAAACTTTATGACTATTTTGAGTGTGATTGCAGGAGAAGGGATCTCTAGTCCAAGCAACAATTGTAGATCCAGAGGGATCTCAGTTCCAACACATTCAGAGGAACAAAGCACTCTAGGTTTGATTGTTTTCATATGCCTCTAGCTATTATGGCATTATTGTGACCTTATGAACATCTAGTTGTATTTTGATCTATTGAAGTTATGATTATCATACTAGTTCAAAGTTAAAGTTAGAGACTAACTTTAGTCAAAGTATTAGATTGATTAAAGGTTGAGACTTTAGAGTTTATTTGCACTATATTCTCTAAATCAGATTTCTGTCTAGAAAGCATATTGTCTTAAGTATAGGAGACAGGTTGAAGAGAATACTTGTCATCTTGAGTGAAAATCAACGACATTCGTTCTTGAAGATAAGACTCCAAGTTCCAAGTTTGATTAAATTAATAAGTTTCCAATTTGCACATATCAAGTTTGATAATTGCTACATTACTAGTTGTGACAACAATCCTTGAAAGGTTCTATTACTGCTAAATACAATGAATACTTGGAAACATATGAGTACTATTGATATAAATGCTTGCAAGATGAATTAACATCTCCTCTTGGAGATATTCTTATTATTGTATTTTCATTTTGGTTCTTGTTCCAGGCAGGTCACAAGCAATAGCTCTGAGAAGGAGTTACTGTGATTATTGTTCTCGTTCTTGTTTTTATTATTATAACAGTATTATTATTGTCTATTGTTTTTCCCTTTGTTGTCCTAGTTCTGGGCAGGTCACAGGTGATAACTCTGAGAGAAGCTATAGTGACGATTGCAGGAGACAACATATTAGATGGTCTCTAGTTTGAGACATGGAGTAGGCTATCCAGATAAGAAGTTGTATACACGGCCGTATACATCCATGTACCAAAGAAGAAGAAGAAGAAGGATACTTTTGCGAGATACATAGTATCTTATATGGAGATTGATTGTAAGGAGCAGAAGGCTCCAAAGATGACTGAACAAATCCCTCTAGTGCAGTTGATCACTCTTCAGATCATTAGGAAGAATTAGTAGAGCCAGAAGGGCCTACCCAGAATCGTTGCAACAACTAAGAAGAGACTAGCGTGGTCCCATGAAACTTTGCAGATGCAACATTGATGAGCCATATCATGAGGAGTAGATGGCTACAAAGATTATACAGACTTAGAGGGAGTCAAGCTTCAGAGGGAGAATGGAGACTTAGAGACTTTCAAATTCATATGGAAGAGACAGACGTCTTATGGAATTGACAAATAGATGCCATGGGTTGAGAAGGCTAGATCGAAGCTTCAGAGGCTTCGAGGAGATATGAGATCTTATGGGAAGATTCCCTTGCTTCAGTAGACTTTGCTATAGTGACCGAGGAGGAAGCCAGTCAGAAGGACTAGGATACATATATTTTCCTTGGTTCCAATACCAGAAGGGAAGTAAGTGGTGACTTCCAAGTTGATATACAAGATCAAGTATGTTGCAGATAAATAGCCTAGAGATGTACAAAGCCTGATTTGTGTCCAGAGGATTCTCTGAGCAAGAGGGAGAAGACTATGACGAGACACTTGCTCCAGTATATTGCTACTGACGAACCTGTAGCAGATATGTTGACCAAGCCTTTGTCAAGGACAAGCTTGGAGTGGTCCAAATGTTTTTTTCTCCAGTAGTGAGAAGTGATGTGTTCCCCAGTAGAGGGAAGTGATGAGATCCCCAGTAGTGGGTGCTACCCAGCGCAGGTTGGTACTCCAACGCAGGCTGGTATGCTACCCCAACACAAGTTGGTACTCCAACGCAAGTTGGTATGCTACCCCTACACCGGATGGTACTCCAACGCACGCTGGTATGCTACCCCAGCTCAGGTTGGTATGCTACTACAATGAAAGATGGTATATTACCCCAATGTAGGTTGGTATGCTACTCTAACGAAGGCTGGTATGCTACTCCAGTGAAAGTGCAGAACTTCTTATGACATATAGATCTGTGATTGACAACATGACAATGATTGAGGTGTGCAGAAGCGCAGAAGCAGTGATGATGGTCGTGCCAAGAGGAATACCTTCCTCGTTAAGAGGGAGTGTTAAATTTTTGAGTCAGATTCTGTGTGAGCTGACGAGTTACTAGTTCTGTATGAACTAGATGTCGACCTGTAGTGTCGGAAATGATTCCTAGTTAGAGTGTCGATCAGTAGCATCAGAGGTTACTAGCTGGAGGGCCAACCGGTTACAGTGTTGGAGGTGTTTTCCAACTAGATGGCTAATGTGCGGCTCTGATGGTGATACGTGTTACATGATCTGTTTGATCATATGATATCCTGTGTGGCTATGGTGATGCTACCTGTAGACTGGTCTGCAAGACCATGTGAGTCTTTCCCATGCCATGTGAGATGGATGGATGTGTTTGAGACCACTACATGAAGAACATCTTAGTTAATACCTCCCTAGCTAAGAGGGAGTGTTGATGTTTTGGTAGCTGCGGGAGGTATTAACCTCCACATGTAACCTATGACTTAGAATAGAATATTTCAGAAGCAAGTGAACCATTAAACAGATGTGTGGAAACACTAGAAGACAAGTCGGCCTAGCAGAATAAATAATATTGGAATATTATATTCCAGAAATACAAGTTGGCTCCACAGGAAAAAGATAAACAAAAACTATAATTACCAGAAAGTGAGGTCGGCCCAGCCAAAAAAGTCACTGGATAGATTAATATAAATAGAGGACGTTTTAGCTCATTTGTACACCCAGTTAGTGCACAAGTCTTTTGGAGAGCTGCAACTGCAACTGCAAGGAGGAATAAGGGCGCATGGTCATCTCTTGGTCTTGGTCTCTCTCTTGGTGATATTCTTGCTAAGTATGGCTCAAGTTTGAGAGAGAGAGAGTAGTGCAGCTGCAACTGTGTATGGTACTTGTTCTGTGAATATGGAGACTCTCTCTCTTGTGCGCTACCCTTGGAGAAGGAGCACTCTAGTTGTCTTGAGTTGTTGCTGCAGTTAACAAGTAGGGTTTATTTGTTGGTTCTGGAGTAGGATTGTCGGGATTATTATAAGTAAAGGTTAGTGTGGTTGGGGGTGGCATATGTGAATGCCTATGGTTGGGTGACAATGATGTGACATTGTCTATGGTTAAACGAGCATACCAAAATTTCAACATACCTTGGTGGCCAACATTTGTACCGTAGTCTCGTGTTGTCACCCCTAAGAAAAAGGGGTACTACTGGGGAACCCTCATAAGGGCAACGTTCTGTTTCCCCACAATACTTAACACTTACCATCTTGGAGCCTATCGTAGTGTACTAAAATTCGGTAATGGGTTATGGTTCATTTTCTCATGAGAAGAGGGGCTAAAGGCCCATAGGTTGATTGCATATGCTAATAAAGAATAATAAAGAAAGAATAATGCTAAAGAAAGAAAGAGATAATGGAAAGGGCTCTTAAAAGTCAGTCCATACTGGAGCTCTACCCTTTTTGCGTTCGCCCCAGTCCCAAAGCAGTGAGGCTAAATATTGAAACCTTATAAAGGGGACTTGCAAATATAATAAGAGGAAAATAAAAAGGTAGATTAAGGGGTTGGAAAAAATGACACCATAAGGCATGAAGTGAGCCCAACACGTTTCACTATCACACTTACTCTTGAAGGGTTCTTTTCTTTCTTGTTTCCCTCAAGACATATCCCTCTACTTGGGTCTGCTCTTTCTTGTTTTGGTTGGCACACCTAATAGGGTTTGATGACGGTCCTCCCATATTCAAACTTGCCAACTTACATAAAGTCTTGAGTTAATGTGAAATTTGAAGGGGATGCTTGATGTGAACTGTTCATGTGGCTTTTATTTTAAGTAACAACTTACTTTGTATGATCTAATGGCTTTTATACCTTGTGAGCATTGGTTTTACTCTAAGTTACCAGACACGTGGACACGGGACACGGAGGACACGAAAATACGAGTGTCGGACACAGGCACGACGACCCCCGGAAACAGGACACGAAGGACACGTTATATATATATATATATATATTAAATTATGAATTACATATAAAAAATGAAAAAATTAATAAAATTGTAAACATTTAAATTTTACATGAATGACGTGCATCCTCAATAAGACTTCTGATCCATGTCACATCCGAAGCAATGGATTTAAGTGCTAAATTCAAGGAATGAACAATGCAAGGTGTCCAAAATATTTGTGGATATTTATCTTCCACAACCATGGCAGCAGCCTTGCAAACAGGTGCATTATCTGTAATAATTGGCACAATGGATGCTTTGCTTCTTGAGCTTGTTGCCTTGCTAAAAAAGCATGTTTTTCAGCCTCTAAACTTGTTGCTGCAGCCCCACTTCTAACAGATGGAACACTAGCTGACCCTGTTGAAAATGAAGGAGGGGGGACAACATTAGTGGGAAAATCCCTCCCTTTCTTTTGCACTCTTCCAGCTGCCCTTGATGATTGAGCCATGACTGTTGTAGCAAAGTTCTTGGACTGCTGCTATAGAAAACAACTTGAAGAATGGTGGACAAATCCACTTGCTTGACACTTGGAATCCCTTCTCACACTCCACCAAAGCCCTTTGCTACACTCTAACTCTCTTGTTGCTCCAACCTGTGGGTGAAATGAAGCAAAAAAAACGTTTTTGAGGGTCCGCAGACAACCTTTTTGAGGGACACATGTCCTGAATTCGTGACACTGGTTGCTGAAGTGTCGGACACGTTTTTAGGACGTGTCCCGTTCCCAGGACACGTGGAACCAACGAATCCGACACGTGTCAGGGTGAATCGTGTCGGATTCGCTGGACACGCGACACGCAGGGGGTTTAGGATGTATCCGGTTACTTAGGTTTTACTTGATTACATGCTTCGATTTGATTTGAATGCACCTGACATGGTTCTCGGAAGGATGTCCCATGCTTTCACCTAGGACGTTGTGCCTTTATTGCAGGATATGGCATGTGTGATGAAGAGCGTTGAGTCGTTTGATGGCTTGACACATTCAGATACAGGCTCTTACATCTTTTGGACCTTAGACGATGGACACATAGGCTTGGATTTGATAGATATTGTTATGGTGGCACAAAGATGGGAAACAAATCCCACATCTTGAGCACTACAGCTTGGATATTATCACACATTGGATGGAGGACGTTGCACTGGTAGATGGTTGGATGACATGCAAAGATGATAAACACCCTCCTCCACCTTGGATGCTGGGCCTTTTTTGATGATGATGTCATACTAGAGTTTGATGGAGATGTTGGGGTTTGCTGCCACTTGGACACCACATGATGTGACAGGGCACTCGATGATGGTATTCACCTTGCTTGCACTCCTTGATGATGATATGTGGCCTTTGGAGGCCTTCTCCACAGCCTTGAGGGCTTGACGGGTCTGAATATGAAGGGATGAGCAAGTGAGCTCATCAATGCAACATCATCACACTCAAGAAAGTGTGTCTGTAAAGGTGGTTACCCTCAAGGGCATCAAAAATGTTGCATCAAAAACTGCTCCTATCCCTTCACAGGATGCATCGCACTCAAGCACGAAGGGTTGAGTGAAGTCAGGAAGTGCTAAAACTGGGCAGGTGCTCATCACTTCCTTCATGCGGTCAAATGTCTTATGAGCCTCTTCGGTCCATTTGAGTGCTCCTTTCTTTGTGAGGTCTGTGAGTGGTGTGGCCAACTGTGAAAACCCTTTCACAAACCGTTTGTAATAACTGCAAATCCCAAAGAAGCCATGCAGGTGTGTGATATTTTTGGGTGGTGGCCAATCTAATATAGCTTGTATTTTATCCCTGTGCACCTGCACTCCCTGTAGACTGACCACATGTCCCAAGTATAGAACCTCTGTCAGGCCAAATTCACACTTGGACTCTTTGGCATACAGTGACTGCTCCTCCTTGATGCTCAAAATCTCCTCTAGGTGCCCCAAGTGTTCCTCCCATGTTCTGCTATATATCAACAGATCATAAAAAAACACCAATAAAATCTTTTGCAACTGCTTTATGAATAAGTGATTCATGCATGATTGAAATGTAACAGGTGCATTGGTCAGCCCAAATGGCATAACTAAGAAACCATAGTGCCCATAATGACACTTGGAAGCAGTTTGTGAATATCTTCTTCTCTGACCCTGATTTGATGGTAACTGGATCGAAGATCAATCTTTGAAAAGTATACTGCTGCATGCAAATCATCCAGAAGCTCATTGATCCTCGGTATGGGGTATCTGTTTTTTATTGTCTTTTTATCCAGGGCCCTATAGTCTATACATAATCTCATTGTTCCATCCTTCTTCTTAACCAAAACCATCGAAGACGCGAAAGGATTGGAATTGGGTTTGATATGTCCCATGTCAAGTAAATCCTTGATGGCTTTTTCTATTTCATATTTGAATTTCGTGGGGTGTGTGGACAACCCATTTAGCACCGGTGGTCAACTCATGTGCCATGAAGAGATGTATCATTAGATGCAGTATGGTTAAAGACCTTTGGTTCTACAGGGCTGTGTTTGGCCCAACATTTATTTTTGTATTTGGAATTTCCGCACCCCTGCGTGGGTTAATAATGTAATAGGTCTGCATGAGTCATGTCTAGGTCAGTTACCTTGGCATCGGTTCACTGGGAGAGTTCCTTTCACCGAGGGTTTTTTATTCTTAGGTTATCATTGGGCCTTCCAAGCCTTAATGATTTCCCTTGAGTTTTTCCCTCTCACTTTACATATGTCCAAAGTGGTGAACGACATTGCAGTGGGCTTATGTTTTGGTTAATTATATAGGGAATTCATTGTAAATGACCATGCAAGACATCTTAGAAAGTTTCGCGGAATTCCGTTGAGTCTAGGTTAGTTTTTTTTAATTAATTAATCTTTAATTAAATTTTCCTAAGTTTGGAGGTTTAATTATTTTTGAGCAAATATTGTAAAAAATGGATCCTTGGACTTTTGATAGGAGTATTTGTGCTCAAAAGAAATGGAATAGCACCTCCTACATCCTCGGACCAAGTTTCAACTTGGTCGGACAACTTTAGCCATGGGTTAGTCCACCTAGAGTGTCAGTCAGTCTATAACAACAATTTTAATTGCTAAAGTCTAAACATGGCAAATGTAAAATTGTAATAATGAGTTAGATGATGTGAAATGTTGAAATGATGGTTAGAGAGAGACCCCCTAAGCATAACCTTAGCCTCCCAACCCTTTTCAACCTTGTCTAACCCTTTTTCCAACCCCAACACTCAAAAGTTGCGCCCCCCCAAGGGGATTGACGTTTTTCACTTTTTAATTAAATTGTGACTTTGGTGTGGCCCCCTCTCCTAAGTTTTCACTTCATTTAACCTTCTTTTAAGTCCTAGAAGTGATCCTTATCACTCCACCTCACCCATACTTGAGTTTGGGTTGATTTTTGACCAAAAGGAGCGCCCTCCAAGGGAGTTACGCCCTCCTTTTCCTCTCTCCAATGAAAGTTACGTTTTTTATTAAAAAAACGACTCTTCATCTATCTTAGGCACGGATCCCATGCCTTTCCCTCACCCTTCTGTAATCCCAACACCTCACCCTCTTTCTTAGCCTCTCATCTCTTCTCCTCATCCCAAGAGGTGCGCCCTCCCTCACCTTGGAACTCAACAAATAATTATTTTAAAAATTATTTGAGGCTTTCCATCTCCCTTGGCATGAATCCCACACTTCCTACATGCCCTTAGATCCATCTAATTAATTCTTCTATTTTTCTACACCCGAGATCTATTGTGCAAACCCTAGGAAGTGTGCCCTAGCCTAGAGATCTACTCTATTGCTTGGTGGTGGACACTTGGCTTAGATCCAAAAGGAGTAGGTTTGCCTCTCCAAGTATAAATAGATCCCTTTTCTCTCTCCCAACACACCATATCTTGATCTATTGTTATGCTACTTGATTTACAACTCTCTCCCTCTCTCATCTCATTTATTTTTCAGTGATTCTAGCTCTTAGATTTTGGAGTATTCCTCTCCAAGATCTACTTCTTTTGGTAACAAAGTTCAAGAAGCTTTGGAGGACAACAAGTGGGTAATGCGTATGCTTGCTTCTCTTATGCATATGGAGATAACCTTGTGTAATTTCTTTGTTGAATCTTGCAATATTGGATCTTGAATAAAGCGTTATTTGAGTAGGGTAGATGGTGCGTATGCCCTTTTATCTTATGAATCTTATTGCATAACCTAAATTGAAGTGTCGTTTGTGTTATTTGCTTTAACATTCTATCTAGTATATGCTTGATCTATAAGGAGGATTGCAGGTTAGCTTCCAAGGTTTCATTGGGAAGACCTTCTGGAAGGGAAGGGTCTCTTGAATCCATACATACTTCAACCATCTTGATTATTGCCTTGCTCTATATATGCTATACATTCATCTCATTTTTCAGCTAGCATAAATGGTTTAGATAGGTCAATAATATTGCAAAATTTTATCTTATCTTGTGGAAAATCCTTGTCCCACAAGGGCAAGTTTTTCCTTAACTTTGCTTGGTTGTATGTAGCCATCCTAGCAAGAAAACCTTGCTGTTATAACAGGTATATCAGATCTGATAGGAGGCTCTTGGCTGTCCCAAAAAGACACATACAACACTCAATAACCCCTTGGGGGACTTGGTAGCTATCTCTCACCTTCTTCTCATTTTCTAGCTTAGAAAGTGCACTTTTTGCTTTGTTTGCTTGTTAGATTTTGCTTGAAGTGTAAGAGGGGAAGTGGTACGGCCTCCCCTCTTCTTCAAGCTTTGGGTAGACTAGGACGTGGGTAGATCTAGCTTGTTTTTCCTTTTGTTGAGTTTTTCCTAGCTTGGCCGTGTGGTTTAGATGGTGTGGGCATCATCTCAACCCCACGTGGGTAGTGTTGCTTGCTTGTAGATCTAATTCATTTTTATCTTGTTGTTCATTCTTTTGCTATCTCATATCTCTTGCTAAGTTATCCTAATAAGATCTAAAAAGGAACACCCTAATAAGCTAAGATAAGATAACTAATTAAGAACCTACCTAGTTGGGTGAGAAACCCCCAAAGAGGTAAGGGAAAGTGTTAATCCTTATTTTCTCATGCTTTGTGATTGATCTAAGTTGCTTAAATGTTTATGCTTTAGATCAGATCTCACATCTCTTAAGCCCATTGGGCAACACACTTAAAATCTATCTTGCTTAGTTTGTTTACTTTCATTTCAAGCTCTTATTATCTTTTAAGCACATATATCTTAATCTCATGCTTTATAACGCTTATGATGCTTAATCAATTGGTGGTTGTTTTACTCATTGCTTAATTTCTCTCAATAGCCACGTCTTGGGCTTGATTCATCTTGAAGTTTCCTTTGATGGTTTAACTTGGCAAACACATTAAATTTTCTTTTATCTCATAAGGCAAGCTGTTCTTGCCATTGATTCATGGTATCTAATCAAATAATATGATGTGCATGTGATCCAAATGTATCTATCTCTTTGAGCCTTGTATCTCTCTTACTTCTTATGTGTTGATGTACTTTATGGTTTAAGTTTTAACAACACTTTTTGAGCACTTTCAGTTTCGGCCATCTCATTATCTGACATTTTTTAAGTAACTTAAAACCCTCAAAACACTCTTGCAATTACCTAAATGTCTACCTAATTGATATATATACTTAATAGACTATTTTAGGGTACCTTAGACCACCATCTCCACCATCTAAAACGGGTTTGAGGAAAACAATGGAGGGTAGTGGCAGGGGACTATCCTGTGGCGCTCCATGTGGGTGTCCTCTTCGGGAAGTACTCTTATTGTCAAGGTTGACCGTGGAAGCTAGGGTGGGCCTCGTTGCCTTACTATCTTGAGCACCCGACATTTATTTGGCAACAGGAGGAGGAGGCTTTGGTGAAAGCCAAATAAACTTAAAATCCTTAAGAAAAGCCTAACTATTAAACCCTTGGCCACATCTAATAATATTTGGGGGGTTTTGATAACAAAGAGTGTAGATTGTCCTCATAGTAATTGTGCTTAATCTTGATAATCTTATTGATGAAGTAACATGTTGATGATCTAGTTTAGATGATGATGTGGTGAATTCTCAAGTTTTCTTTTTCCTGCACACATTAAACATACTTGGTTAGATTGTAATATCTCATTCTTTTGTAAAGCTTGTAAATGAATGTATATGATGTTCTTTCATTGAGTTATTCTTATTTGTAAATCTGTAACTTATAATTTTGTTCATAACTTGTAATTCTTTTGTAATCAACCACCCCTTAACATAGTTGACCCCTTGCCCAATTTCTAGGCACTAGTCTTAGTTGCCCTAGGGAAAGGACTTGCTTGTCATGCTAACCCTTGCATATTGCATGGTTGCCTTAGCATTTTAGGATTAGAATCCCCTCTAACCTTAAGAAATTAAAATTAACTCCTAGAATCTAACTTAATTCATTTAGTAACTAAGGACTACCACCTTTGGCTTACCTAGGAGTAAGCCTAGACGGAAGAGGTTCCGGTCAAAGTGACAGCGTGGGCTGTGAACCTAGGCATTGTGCCTCCAAGGACACACTGAGTGAGCCGAACTCAACTCACGTCTGCAAGTGTGTATAAGGACGACAACATCTTTGGAGCCGTTGCCAGGGATTGAGTTATTCATCCTTGGTTTTTACGACTTAACTTTTTAAGAACTAATAATTCTTTGAACTCGCATTGGTTAGCTTTGTGTGATTCTTTTCCAAGTGGCGACTCCATTGAACAAATCTATCAAGTATACTGCAAGGAGCAATCCTTGTTGGCTGCTTGAAATTCTTGGGGAAGAAGCACTCATTGATATCCAATTCTTGTTCCAAACTTAATAAATTAACTTTTGTTTTTCCTTCTTGTTTTTGCTTTGTTTGATGCTCTTGTTTGTCTGAAGTAAACTTGGTCATCTGGCGACTCCACTTTAAAAATAATTTGACAAGGTATTTTGCAAGAAGGAATTCCCGACTTGCTTTGCTTCATCCTTGAACTTGGAAGAGTTTGTGGTGAAGCTAGCTAGTCCTTCTTCTTGTTGGATCCTTGGTAATCTTAGGTTCCCATCCTTTTCTTTAGACCCTTGTTTAAATGATCTAGTTAGAAATGGATGATTTTTATGGTCCTATTGATTTTTCAGGATTTGTTGGTTGCCCTCATTATGAATCTTCAGATGTTTTTGAAAACACTCCTGACTATGGTGATCATGATGATGCTAATACTCACATCAAGGCTTTCACTAAATGTGTTGATGAATGGTATGATCCACCTATTTATGAGGACGTTCTAATGAAATTGTTTTCCGTAACTCTTGATGCGGAGAAACCACTTAATTGGTTTCATAATTCGCCTGATGGGAGATTCAAGACCATACAGGGCTTGTAGCATGCCTTTTTGGAAAGGTTTGGGCATGATCGGAGTGAAGTTTACGATGAATTGGTTGATGATTTTATGGAAACATGGAAGAGGAAAAATCTTCTAGCTCTTAAAACAATCAATCCAGACATAGAGGTTGATACTCCACCAGATCCCATTGAAGAACTTAAAGAAATAATTCAGAACGTGCAGCTTTCCCAGGATGAACAATGTGAAGCCATGAATGAACAATTTGTGGCCCTAGAAGATCAATTTGAGGTCATAGAAAATGATCTTACAGAAGCTTATATTGAATATCTGGACCCCCTTGAACTTAAGATTGATAATGAAAAATATGAGGAAATTCATTGGGAGATTCCGGATGAATCCCTGGATGAGACAACCATTTATTTTGAGGAGGTAAAGGAACTTGAGTTGGAAAATGTTGAATATCTAGATGATTCAAGTCCCCACCCTCCTCCCGAGGAACAATTTTGAAGGATAACTTTGAAAATCTTGAAGAAAACAGTATGATGGTTCCTGTGGTATGTTCTTTTCCAACTTCTCAACCAGGAGATGAGTTAATGCAGAATTATGTGGAACTGGAAGGCAACTTCAGTTTATCGATGTCATATCATTATGAGTATTGGTTGGCCTCCCACCTTGACAGTCATGAGCAGCAAAGTATTCGGAGTTTACAGGGCTTGCCATATTCCGGTTTTTGGTTGAAAGGAAGAAGGAGCATGGTAGTTGGCTGGTTCTTCCTCACAAAATGTTCCAAGTTGGTAAAACTTGGGAAGGGGTCTTCTGTGAGTCATCCAGGACTAGGATGCTTTAGACACTTGTGGCATCATTTCACCCATTGCATGGGTGGTTGTAACGTATCTTTAACCCTTCCTTGTATTTTTAATTTTGTATTATTTGATTCATTATGTCAATATGTACTTAGAATTTCTTTTCGGTATCATAGATTTCATTTATTGTAAATATTTGATGTTGTATGTTAGTCATTTCATTATGTAGATGTTGTATAACATTCATTGATTTATTATGTATAAATGTATTCTAATGTTAATTTTCAGTGTGCACCAACATGCTCAAAAATAAATCCTATTTATATACAACTCCTACACAACTAACCAATCAGTTCCTTGATCAGGTCACATCAAACTTCCAATGCAGCCATGAAAGCATTTGATTGACAAAATGCTCTTCTTCCTTGCAAGTAAATAAGAAAATGTAGAAAAACTAAGATGTTTGCAGTAAAAAATGAATGGGCAGCCCATACTTACAGCTGCAATTTGCTTTAATTCCAAATGCTGAAAAATTTTGAACCTTTGGAAACACCGACTCCATGTAGATGGCTACTGGATCATGTATAATATGACAAAATTCCAGCTGATGAAAAAACCCAAACGGCTCCCCTGCAATTTCTGTTTTATTTGGGAGACCATAATCCACTTGATTTCCTTGAAATAACACATGAACATCACTTGTTTTATGACAGTGAACAACAACATCTTGGATAGGCTGATTTCCTTCATCTATTTCTCCAACATTAGATTCATACTCATCAAAAATGGGCTCACTGTTGCACAGGTCAATGAATGCTGATGTGAAATTTTTCTCTTCTCCATTTTCATATTCATCATATACAGGTTGACTATAAAAAATTTCTGAATTTTGAAATTCACAAATTTTTGTTTTATTATGCTCTTCAAAGAAAGAACACAAATGAATAACTTGATCTTTTGGAACAAAAATTTCATTATGACAATCCGATAAATTTGTTGTCATACTATCCATGACACTATCATCAACAACATCTTGAAAAAATTCTCCTTCAAAAGAAGAATGAGAGAAAGTTTCATGAATGATCAAATCTTCTTCATCATGATAGGATTGAGACTTTTGATTGATTTCAACTGGCAATGATAAAAAAAAATTGTTCACCATCAATATAATCTTCAAGAATTTCTTCACTAAAATACTGTCCTTCACAAATATTTCCAGTAGCAAATTCTTCATGAAGAGACCCATTCGAATGGCCATCAAAACTGTTAGGAGCATTATGAGAACATTCCAAAATATCTTCACTAATCTCATCACTAAAGCCCTGCTGAAAATTTTTGCTAAGAGATTTAAATTGCTTACAACAATCATTCAAGAGGCATTCAACATGATAAATCCTCTTACAAAATGAATGAAAAGCAGCATGGAAATCATTTAATGATGAAATACTGGAAACAGGAAGAGATTAGTACCATTGTCTCGCCTCTCCTTCCAAGGAGTACATAAACATCTTCAACAATACATCTTCATGATGAATATCAAGCTGATCCATGTATTGATGCAAATCAATCAAGTGTTGTGCAGGATGATCGTGATCATCTCCTCTGAACCTTGGAAGGTAGTCTCCCCATTCATGCATAGTAGGCACAACATTTGGAAAACCAAGAATACCGGATAAATCAAATGGAGCAAACCTACGAGCCAAAATGGATTCCATGGCCTTCGACATCCTGGATCAATGGAGTCACCAACAGATTCTTTCTTCATGGAGTCACAAGGTGAATGATACAGTTAGAAAAAGTGTCCAACTCATGTTCACCACCAAGAACTAGAATTAATCGTTGTCGTTCTCCCAGGGATAAATTCTTCGTTTCTCCGTCCTTGGCAACGACGCCAAAAGATGTTAGTCCCTAAAGTTGCATTTGACTGTGAGACGGAAAGCTAGGGCATCATCAAGTTATTGCAATGGTATTTATGAAGGGTTTTTTGAATAGGTTTTTAGAAAATGGTTGAAAGTGTGATGTCCCGTTCCCAAGAGTAGGCCAGCAGGGAGTGACGTAGTAGTCTATATGTTCCCATAGACTATAGTCAAGCACAAACAGGGAACAAGATGGAGAAATAAAGAGGAATTGATGGCTAAATGATGAATTAAACCAAAATACTTAGGAAAAGTCACTTGAGCCTAAGTCAACGAAGAATTAGAATGAAAAGGTGTTAAGGGGGGACTTAATTGACAAATAAATCACTTTAGGAGGAAAGGCGCTTAGCTTAAGTGAGATCAATGAAGAGTTAGATTGGGAAAGGTATAAAGGGAGGAATTTGACCTAATTCCTCATTAT
>CBVK0101102621.1:0-23358 GCA_900067695.1 Picea abies | reverse complement strand
CGCTCTTCCGATCTCACATCCCCATCAAACTGTGGATGGAATTATAGATATGTCTTCACCTTGGTTTCCATTCTATCCCAAAGTGTAGCCCCAAAGTTACTAAGAAATGTTTTATGCTTGTTTGGGATTATACTCCTTAATATCCCAAAGCGCACCCAAACCTACTCGAAGAACATGTTTCTTACTTATTTTATTTGGATGGTATTTTTACAAGGAATGAGAATGCACATGTTACTAAATCTTTGTAAGTGCTAAACTTCCTTCCTTACACCAAAATGTCTTACAACTTTGTAAGTGTGATCCTCTCTTATAGGTTGCAATATTTCACCTTTAGGAACATAGATCATATCAATCTTGTAGAGAAACCCATTATGGAGATGATAGTTAGCCTCACCATCACCTTCTTCTACATGAATTTGGCCCTATAACCATTCAAACACCTCCTTAAAGTGCTCATATTTTATGTATGCCTATTTTTATGCATCATGGTTAAAATAATACATGTGCATAGGAGCTACCAAAGTTGTAATATTCGATGTGGGTGGCATTGAAAGAAGGAATTCCATGTTATTAGTGTTTCCTTTCTTATACCTCATTACCAAATGAAATTGATGAAAAAACCCCATCCAGTTGTAATGTCTTTTTTGTTTTACCCTACTCTTGAACTAGAAATATTATAGTGGCTAGAGAACAATGTGTATAATGGCTTCCTTTCGCATCATATAGTGCTTCCACTTCTTAACATATTGAACCAAGGAATATAGTTCCTTATCAT
The DNA here is from genome assembly GCA_900067695.1 of Picea abies. Classification (NCBI taxonomy): domain Eukaryota; kingdom Viridiplantae; phylum Streptophyta; class Pinopsida; order Pinales; family Pinaceae; genus Picea; species Picea abies. The sequence continues at coordinate 22,583 of CBVK0101102621.1, read as the reverse complement.
ATGCAAGGTATTTCAAAAATCACTCATCAAACATCTCATAATGATAGCATATTTGATTACCTCCTTGCACAAAAAATACTCCCATAACATACACACTTGCATGTCTCTGTTTTTAAGGGCTTCCACAAGCTAAGAAATGGTTCTTGAATAATCTTTTCTTTCATATTTTCAAAAGACTTATGTTGATTCTTTTTCTACTAAAAACTCTAACCAATGGCTGTTATGGTGTGGAATGGTGTAGCTTCCACTGAGAAATATTCTAATAGCTTCAATAGGTATTGTGATGCCACAATAAATCTCATAAATTTAGTGATATTAGTGGGTACGAGCCACTTCATGATTAACTCCATATTTGTATGATCTATCTTAATATCCCCTCCACCGATCACATACCATAAATGCACTAATGACTACTAAGAAAATTCACATTTCTTGATGTTAGGTAGAAACTAGTGCTCTTTTAGAGGCTCTAACACCTACATGAAATGTGAGATTTTTTCTTCCCAAGTAGAGCTATAAACCAATATATCATCTAAATACGTTATAACAAATGAATCTAATTATGGTATCAAAACATCATGCATTATTCTCATAAATGCAGTTGGTCCATTACATAAATGAGATGGCATGACCGACCATCCATACAAAAGTTTCCTTCTCTTGAAGGAAGTCTTCTATGTGTCTTCTTCTTTGGCACATACCCGGTCATATCCCAATTTGAGATCCAACTTGGTGACCCACAACTGATGTTCTTAGTTGAATTACTCCTTTCTATGAAAACTACTGCAATTGTTTCTCCACTTCATCTCCTTCAAAAATACACTATCTATATGTACCAATATTGGGTAATGGGGGGTTAATAAAAAATCGTATCTCATGCTCCACTTCTATCTTAGGTGGTATTTCTTGAGACTCTGGGAACACTCCTATGTATTCCTTCAACAACAAATCCAACTATTGTTTCTTATTTTTGGTACATCCCTCTAACGATGCATTTACTTTTACCAATTCATCACCCAACCGATTCTCTTGTAAGAATAGAAAAAAATACTTCTTACTTCAACTAAGAAACTTTTTGTCTTGGTTGTCACTTACTAGTGAGATATTTGATTTACCTTTATGTTCATTTATGATGAAATATTTTTCATCCTTGATCAAATGATACTTATTTTCCCTCCTCATAAATATTGCATCACTCATATACATGTAGGGGATTTCAAACACTACACCACACATGTCAAGGGGTACTAAATCTAACTCCACTTCATCAAGAAAACATACACTTACAACAAATTAGATCTTAAACTTTTTCATGACCTTGATTTTTGTGTCCTTGTTCACCCATCCCTATGGGTATGGGATTGGATGATCATGAAACTCCAAGCCGATATTGCTAACTTGATTGGATACAATGAGATTGACATCTCAATGAAAATCAAATAAAGAATCTACCTTGGTCTTCCTTCCCTAAATATTTATATCGAAGAGTTTTTCCATCTCCTTTTCTTAGTTTTGATGAAGGATACTCATATTCACCTCCTTCTACACTAAAGTGAAGGAATTTTTTTGATCCACATCTAAGCTACTCTCTACCTATGTACTTGAATTTATGGCTAGAAGGTTCTTCCTTTTGGCATCCTTCTTATGGTTTTTAGTGTTTAGTTATAGATGTATTTTCCAACTCTTTTATTCAGTGTGACCAACAATATTGCAATGGTTATAGTGTTTAATTGTATCCTTGAACTAATGTGCAGTCACTATCATCTTATTGTCTTTCCCTTTCCACTTGTTATTTCCCTCCTTCGAAGTGTCTTGGTGCTATTTATGTTTAGAACCACTTGGATATCCTTTTGTGTGGCCTATGTTTTCTAGATAATATGATTGCATACAAGCCTCATCAACTATCCTACGATTAAAGAGAATCAATTTCCTTTGAAAATGAATGTGTATACCCCAAAAATACTTTAATTGTACATCTAGGTTCTTAGGGGAGATAGCCAACATAATAGTGATATTCTTTAATTCAGTGGTGTAATATTGTACACTCTCCCCCTGCCTTTTCCTAAAGTAATGCCAACATATCTATTTTTCATATACATTCCCAATAGGGTAGAAATGGAATTTAGTGAGGTTTTTGAAATCCTCCCAGTTAGTTAATGGAGGATCACCCTCCATCCTAAATGTTTCCCCGTGACTTTCCCTCCATGTTAATGCATGTTCTTCCAATTTTAGTATATCAAATGAAATAATCTGCTCTTCTTTTATATTTTGAACAATAAAATAAACCTATAATTGTTGAAACCAATGATTCAAATTTACTACATCAATATCATCTTGGTATGGCTTGATATCCACTTTTTATTCCATTTTAAATAAAGACTGTGAAGGGGTAATGGCATTGGAACATGGATACTCTTTCTCACACTCTTTACTCAATTTCTTTTATGGGTACTCATTATCTTAGTTTTCCTTTTGATATGATATCTTATTTAGAGCCTCCAACCTTCTCGAATGGTTTGATCTTGCTTTCTATAGATGCAATGAGGAGGGTCATATTACAAGAGATATCAATGAATTTCTCTTCTAGCCTCGTAAGTCTATCTTTTTCTAGATATCTAAGGTTTTGTGAACATAATAATCTTTCATGGCTAGGGTTCTATGACTATTTTCTTCAGCCAATTCCAATATCGTGCAACTTTCCATAGATATCCCAAAGAAAATGAATTTTATACCAATATGATCTGTAAAGTTCCATGTACATTCTATTGGAATAGCTCGTCACAAAAAAATTGTAATATTCTAAAATATTAGACTATGCACACTAATTTTCCGTAGATTCCATATTATTTAGTTAATATCTTCTCTTGAATTTATGAAATAACTAAAATATGAAAATGAAAGAAATTAGAAAAAGAACACATAATCCACACTCAAGTGAATGTAATATGTATCCTAGGAAACCCAATATAGGATACAACTCAACTAGAAGGTGAGGCCTACAATCTTCTCTCATTTCTTTAGTTATGGAAATGCAAATAAAAATAAATAGGCACTAAATGTGGAGATTCCTTCAACACTATGGCATGTATGGGTACTACAAAATCTTTTCCTCCTTTGTTATTTTCTCAACATACCAGCCCTAGATGATTTTCTCAATTGTTAAACAAATACAATGCTAAATAATGGAATCTTTTCTTCTCATAGTGGCACGATATTTAACATATCCAAATAACCATCTAGGGTTAGGTTTTTTTCATCCTCAACCCTCAATGAGTGATAAGGTTTCAAAATTCTAGAGAATTATTTAAATTACACACATGGCTATTGCCACATATGTGACTAATGGGGGTTGTCATGGAATCCACCCATATTATGGTGTTCAACAAGCAAGGTCAAATTTTGGGAGGAATAACTTTCACATATGAGATCCAATTGAGGTGAATTTCACACCATTATAAATGGATCTATGTGTAGATCAACATCATAGATGTGGGACCAATGTTTTGACTATGGAACCTCCAAAAATTCTATTTAATGACTCATAATGTCTCCAAATGTTTCTAGACCCCAATTTTTTAAATTGGGACCTACCACTAAAATGGCACCTGGAAGCTAATTCCTCCAATTTTTCCACCAAAAAAGTATTAAGATAGATGAAAAATTATATAATGATACAATTGAGATCAACCAGTTATAAAATGGGCCTTATTTATGAGTGAATCCACCACCATCATTATGGCATTCTTTCCCTCATACTTTGGGAGATGTATGATAAAATCCATTGAAACTTCTTCTTAATGATGCTATTGCATGGCTAATGGTTTTAGAATGCCAAGGGTCATGATTGTATCTTCTTTGTTCTTTTGTAAAACAAAACATTTTTCCAATAAATTTTGAGCATCATCTTTAATACCTTCTAAAAAAAATTACTTATTTATCCTATGGTAAGGAACATCTATTTGAGTTGCAAATTCTACATAATATAAGAAATCATGGTATCAAAGTGAATCATTCTTGCAAAAGAAAAAAAAGGATGCAACATGATCCTCTTATAGTTTATGAATGTGGTTCCTTTCCTTCTTTTCTTGTTTGCATTCTATTGTTTCTTCCTCCACCCAATAAACTTATAGAATGGAAATAACACAAATTATTCACTATGTGGCTTCTTCATTCCTTGAGAGTGCATCTACCACTACATTTTGTCTCCCTTTTATGTAGATAATTTAAAATTCATAACCTAACATATTTTTAGCCCTTTTTTGTTTCTCTTGTGAATATATTTATTGTTCCAATAATTACTTTAGATTATCATGATTTGTTTTTAACTTGAAGTGCATTCCTACTAGGTAAGGGCACCTTTTCTTAACTACATGTAGTATGGCCAACTTTTCCTTCTCATAAATGGGTTTTAGTAAGTTCTTTCATTTAATTTTGTATCTTTAAAATTCAAGGGACCTTACTTCTTCATTAAAATTACATCAATGCCACAGCTCGAGGCATCATAGTCTACAAGAAAGTTTTTTGTGAAGGACAATTTGGCCAGGATAGTAGTTCTACACATAGCCTTCTTAAAATTTTCAAAATATTTTATTTCTTATTGAGTTGAATAAAATGCATCCTTTTTCATTAGTGTTCTCATAGACTTCCCTTCTTCAACAATTTCCTTGAAGGATGATTTTTTCTATCCATCTTTATCGTATATATTGATAATGGTAATGATTACCTTGTAGTAATTTTCATTGTTATGAAAATATCTTGTGTTATTGTCCCCTTCCTGTATCCATATCTCCCGAGTCTTGAGTTTCCATTTGGCATCATCATTGGCCAAAAGTTATTGTTTTCTCTCTAGGAGGTTTTCTAGACTGGTTTCCTCCTCACTGGAAAACAAATAACTGACCACCCTTTTGATTATCAAAACCCCATTGGTAGACTCCGCCTCCATAAGAGTTTTTGTCTCATAATAAAATTCATTCTCCATATTGATGAAACTTTTTATATGTTTTCTACGTTAGATGAAAATTTAGACATAAATGAATGACCCTCTGGCTCGATTATTGAAGTCCATGTTTGGAGGACTAGTTTTTTATAGTCCTCATTCTTTATCCATAAATGATTAAATTTTAACAGAGAGGGGCATCGAGTATATTTCTTGACCAAACTCAATAGAATCAACATGTGGTTAAAGAAACCCCTACCACCACTTTTCAATTAAAAAACTAGTGATTTTCAAGCATCTTTTATGAAAGAGGAATCTATATAATCTCTTATCTATTAAATCTTTTCCTTTGCAACCAATCCTCAATGTATGTGCTAACTTCACTGGTTCAAGGTCAAGTAACTATTAATGTACAATCAAGTTATTAAAGAAACTATTTTTAGCATCAGTTCATGCCAAGGTGACCTAGACTTCCCTAGTAGAGAGGGTGAAAATCAATTCCCCCCAAAATAACAGTTTGTCCATTTAAAATCATTGATTTCCCCAAGTTTTTCCAAAAATTGGCCTAATTGTCATAAGGGTCGTAGATGCTGATAAATTTGAAGGAAAAGGTAAGAAATGGGTTGTATAGTTTCAAAACTATACTCAATGGGATGGATTAGTTAGAGAGGGGGGGGAAACAAGGGCTCCACACTGAAAAAAGACTCTTGGATAGACCAGATGACTCTATCATGAAAAACAACCAATCTTTCAAATGACATGCACATTTGAAACCACATTATCACTACTACATATCATCTATTGCAGCAATATCATGTCCAGTTTGAGACCCTAAATTAGACATTTCAAAAATAGGACTCTATGGTTTCCCACTAACCCTCTTAGATTGTGTGAGAGGATTATCATTTATAACCCTTTGAATTGGGATGATCCCTCTCTAAGGGATTGAATTATTGTTTCCTACTTTCCACATCTTATTTCTTTTTCCAGTTGGATTTTTTCCAGAACAATTGACAAATTTCTACCCACAATCCCCCAGGGCTATGTCGAGGGCCACACCCTTGACACAAAAATCCTCAATTGGTTTTCGATATATTGAATGAAAACAATAATCATATTTAACTAAGAATATATGAACATGAAAAATTATTTTGAAGATGCTTATAGCATGCACCTTTATTCCTCTTATTTCTTAAGAGGGATATTTCTCCTTTACCAGATCTAGAAAGTTGTGCATTACTTTGATGTTGTTTCCACTTCTAATCTACATGTTCCAACTTCCTGCATCCTTTTGTTCGTTCACCTCTAGCTCTTCAAAATAAGGAATTTTTTCTAAGACAATTTTATCCATATGTGTCCCTTTAACTGATTACAGGACAACAAAATTGTCCATATTGTTGTCTAAAGGATTTAAAATATTTACTATGAGATTCCTCTCACTATAAAACAATATATGTATAGGTGGATATCTATAAATATCTCTAATGAGAATCCTCTCTCTCTAAAACAAAGTGTAAGGTGGATATTTAGAAATATGTATAATGAGATTCCTCTCCCTATAAAACGATATATGTATAGGTGGCTATCTATAAATCTCTCTAATGAGATTCCACTCACTCTAAAACAAATTGTAAGGTGGATATTTAGAAATATCTATAACGAGTTTCCTCTCACTCTCAACAACATATAAGGTGGAAATACAGAAACTCTCTTGAAAAAATTTCCCTCACTCATACAAGGTGGGATTATAGAAACTTAGAGAGTCCCTCTCACTTTTATAATTAACAATGAGTGGATTACCAACCTTCTAATAGAATTTAGGATATTTAGACATATTCATATTACATTTGAAAATATGCATATTTACAAAAATTTATACATCGTTTACTTATGGATTCATTCTTACGAGTGTATTGGGAGGAGTCCCGCAACTTCCGACCTATGACAATGCCTCTAATGCTAATGTTGAATCTAATATTGAATATGATGTTGAATCCAAGTAACCATTAGACCATACTATAGGCCCTCCTAGTAACCTATATAACCTCTCTTTGTGAATACCAAGAACTATTGCAGTGTATAGAGTTTCTTCTCTTGAATACACAAGTACTTGGTCATTATGGAATGCGATTTCATAAATGTCATCCTCAAATGCTACAACTAAGAGCAGGTTTACCTTTAAATATAGAACATACAACATATGTTCGATTCCCAAAAATCCTTCTGAATCAAGATGAAATATTACATATCCATACCCCTGTATTTCTTATCTGGTGTTGGTTCCAGATCCCACAAAGAAATCTATGTCATATTCTAAGAAAGTAAAAAATATTGATCTCATCCTATTCAGGTAGCGAGATGAGGCACTTTTCATGAACCATTTTTCGATGTCTTCATATATCACTTTTCCAATACCAACCATCGGGAAGTATTATCTCCCAAGCCTTTCAATAAGAGCATTAACTTCATATGGAGTTGTTGTTTGTTTTCTTTCAAGTGTCTCTACATCTTTCATGTTCTACTTCAAATATAAGTGTGGGTAAAGTTTCCAACACTTCTTAATATGATGTCCACTCCTACGACAACAAGAGAAGAGTGTCTTGTTCCATGATCCATTCTTATCATTCCTCCTTTTCCTATAACTTGAGAAATGATTTTCCTTCTTCTTGGAGGGATTTACTCACACAAAATATCTTCTTCGACAAGTATCCACATCATGGTTGCTAGTTCTGTTATCATATAAAATTGTGTAAGGGTTGCAGGGCAACACCATCCTTTTCTTGTACAGGTATCAGTTTCTTTTTCAAATCACACCTTTCAAAGTGACCCACTTCGGGCTATAAATGCAAGCAACGGGTGAGCTTCTCTTCCAATGATGGAGATCCATCGGGAAAATTAGATCAATGGTTTGCAGGTATTCATGATCCAAAATTTGATCGAAGCATAGTACCAGGGAAAAGGCCCTAGATCTAGACTGTTCATTCCTAGGGACACGTGGCATCAGATCAGTGGATTCATTGTTTCACGAATCAGAAGTTTTGCAGGGAGCAAGGTGCCAAATCCCTGAAACGCAAAGTTGTGAAACGCCTTTGGGGTAAGAACTTGGTCATGGCCGAAGGTCATATAAGTGAAGTGAGGGTCCATAAGAACCTTAGATATGGATTGTCCATTCAAAGGAACGTGTGGTGAAGGATACGAATTTCACAGTTTCACATAATGGAAGGTCAAAGGGAAAAGTCACGAGGACTCGCAAAATGAAAAATCACAAAATGATTTGGACCATCCATTCAGAGGGATGCATGGTGAAGGATATGCATTTCACATTTTCACATAATGGAAAGTAAAAGGGAAGAGTCGTGAGGACTCACAAAATGTGAACTCGTGAAAATATCACAATCATTGATCAAAGGAGAGATCTGGACCGTTGAAATCCACGTCTAGGTGCACAAGAGAAGATCAGATCTAGACCATTAGATCTGAGCCTGTGGAAGAACATATCGACCATTGGATGAAAGGATAATATCTAGACCATCTGATTCAGAGGGACATGTGGCACAGGATTAGTGACTTGACAGTTTCGTGGAATGGAAAGAAAATAAGCAAGAGTTGTTACAACTCACAAAATGTGAACTCATGAAAAGATCGTAGTCATTGATCAAAGGAGAGATCTGGACCATCCGATCGTAGAAGGCCCTGGGTTGTTGATCCAAGATGGAAAAGATTGGGAGTTTATAAATCGAGAGAGGGAAGGCAAGCTGACTCCCCACCTCGTGAAACAAAAAGTTGTGAAACGCAAAGTCACAAAGCTCCTTAAAGGATATGAGTCGGGTCATGGCCCAAGTTTACATGTAAGATGGAGCGATAGAGAAGAGTTGCACCAAAGGTTGAAACTGACCATATTAGTTAATAGAAGAAGATCAACATGGCCTCAAGGCACCAATATTGACTCAGAAAAGTCATGGGCATCGCTTGGGAAAATTTATGGGTGTCAAGACTTGTTCTAATCCCAATGAAAGAAGTTATTAAAATTGAGGGAGGTAGCTGACACCTCGTCTCAGCATGTAAATGGAAATCCATAAAGACTAGCAGATTTAGAGTTTGTGTCTGAAAGAAAAAGACCTGTATAGTCCGACAGAGCTGCATTGACTAAAAAATTTAAATGCAAGGGCCCGATCATGACTTTGGTGGTTGCAAAAATTCTCAGTATATGTATGTAGTTTTCATATTTTGTTAGGGTCGATGATTGAGCTAGGATCCATTATAGTAAATTTTGAGGAAGAACACTAGTTCTCTAGTTATTTATTGTTTTTTGAGACATCTTGGTTATTCTAAGTCATCTTTCTTTCTCCATCTTATTTTCCTCTAATATTGAGAGAGCTCATGATGACTGATTCACATGGATTGTTATGATTGTATTATGATGAATGTTTGATTGTAGTGTCGTTATAATGTCTTTCAGTTTCCTTTGAAGATTTGAACTCAATAGGACCTTGGGTTTAAGTTTTTTCCTCCTTAGACAGTTGAAAGACCTGGTTTCCACAACATACCTCTACACTCTCCTTCCCAAAGTCTTCCCTCTATCCACCCTTACTCCAACTTACTGACTAAAGTTGATTCCAAACCTCAACTACTTATTCATGCTAGTCCAGTCTTTCTAAGTTAGAACATTATTATCATTGAGTCTTATCCATTTGACCACCTAAAAATCATTTACATTTACTGTATAAATTGATGGGTACTAGGCTTACCTTCCATGCAGTTAGGAGGTGACTTCTAGTGCTAACAAGTTACACAGGAAGCACATGGATAACTAGACCATTCACCAGTGGGAAAAATATTCATTCCTTCTCTTGTGGCATGCACATATTTCTGTGAAGATGCGTTACACATGTTACTCTTCTTTGGACTCTAAGGCAAGGTCAATTTCTTATGCAATACTTATTCATCTAAAGTTTTCTTTTCTTCAACTACCCCTAAACATTCTCCATGTTGATGGGAAGAAGAATAATGTGAAGACTCTTCTTTCTCGACCATGTTTTTGGAGGGAGATAGTCTCTCTTGGAGTCGAGACATATCATCCTCTACTTGTATGACTCTACTGATTGATAGTGCCAATATGTGATTTTTTTTTTCTAAATCATGAAAATTACTCACGTGGAAATATTCATGACATATTAGTCGATATTTTAGCATCTACTTCTCTTCCTCAAGATCTTTCAACGGCATTCTTATGTCAGAATTTTCTCTATTGATTTGTCGATTAATGTTCTTTTGGATGCTCAATTTCATGAGAGATTTACTCATCTTGTTTTCTTGATAAGAGTCTTCAAGATCGTCACCAACTAATCTCTTGGATCTCATGTCACATCCAAATCTCTCAACACACTCCAAATGTCACTCTAATAACACTTGATCCATAAATCATTAGATACCACTTATTTCTTCAAGTATATACATGCAATATATAATTTGATCTAGAATAACTTACAAATTATATTGGGGTGGTTTGCATAATTATGATCATGCGTTTTTTACCCAAAAAATCATAAAATGAAAATTAGATTTGTTTAATGACGAGATGACACAACGTAAAATAAAATAACTCAAATTACATACTTTGTTTCATCTTTAAGTTCTTCTTAATCCAATAAAAATTTCTTTCTCCATCTTAAAATACCAAATTCACATGTAAAATGACTCACATATTATAATTTAATTTCACCCTCTTTGGCACACAATTTCACCCTCAATTTCAAAACTACCTCAATTTCACCCTCTTTGGCACACAAAACAATGCATTAAATTCCCATTAATGGAAAACTGAGATAATCCTTTTAAAAATGGCCTAAAATCACAATATATACCTCAAGTTCATGATCCTTGTGGAAAATCATGAAAAATGAGTATAAAGTTTCCTATGATCCATCAATATACCTCATGGCACACTTTATGAGACAACATAAAACTTACCTTGTACTTGCACATACTTCCATGTTGTTCGTACTACCTCAGAATTTGTGCCCTGTCCATATTGTCTCAATATTTGTGCATTCTTGGGATGTATGTGGACATCGAAATCTGTGCCCAATATATAGGTTGTTGACTCGTCCAACCTCCACACAAATTAATGGTAACTTAATTCCAAATTTAGAGGCATCCTGAAATAAGTATATGGTTTGGCCTAATGGTTAAAAAATTGTCCATATTTAGTATATGTGTGGGGCTATATTCCCCATGATCCTCTCTATTGGCATATTTGGTGGTTAAAATTTTATATGGTTTCATAACCATATGTTATATATGGCATGTTTGTTCAAATCTGTTGGAATATTCGTTGCCCCCCCCTACACGGATTTCATATAGGTCACATGGTATAGTTTAATAATTATGGGATAGATTCAAGGATTAGTTACTCATCGCTTCCCCCCCGCTCCCCCCCAACCAATATAATATATGACATACATTAGTTAATAAATAATGTGTGGCGCATTGATATGGAGGTTTTTGTTAGGTATTTGGTAGGTCGTGGGTTTGACCCCCGTTGACACAAAAACTTTTAATACACCTTAACCATTATTTTCCAATGGGGAAGTACCATGTGGCATCCTTTCATTGGCTAACACATCCATGACTCAACATGTTGTTAGGCGACTTGTCAACCTGTAACTGGGCCACCTGGAGGTACGATCTTCCCAATCATCTTCCACCTCACTTTCAAACTGGATATGCTACATCACCTATTGTATGACCATGTGTCGTGTTTCACCCTTATAGTGGTGAAACATTTCACCTATTTCCCCCTTGACCTAGTTGACTGAAACTTTGATCGCTTATAACTTTTGCATACATACTCCATTTGACTTAATGTTTGTGTTGTTGGAGAGCTGACGAAGAGCTTTACGCATTGATTCCATTTTTCGGATGATTTGAGATGGTAAAATGTTGATCAATTATGGATCCTTTGGGACCTCTGTGAGTGTTCATAATCCTCCTGGACCTCTATGAGCATTCCTTAGATCATCCTGGATCAAAAATTCCCAGTAAATAACTTTTTGACCTCCAAAAGTATAGATACTCAAAAACTTAGTGATAATAATTCACTCTTTCACCTTGCTAATCCTTTTGGAATTTATTATTCATATTGGGTCTACAATATTAGGTACTAGATCATTGAACTTTTGTCTCTTCTCTAGAATATAGCTATGACTCTAGCCTCTAGCACTATAGGTAATATAATATAGCTCTGGTTCTAGCTCATAGATTTCCTGACAACAAAAGACATGTTCACTGAATCTCTGCAATACATGTATCTCTATTTCAAAATACACTCCCATATCCTATTGTTGAATATACTCCATCTTGGTTAATATGAAACCAATATGAATGTTTATCTATTCCTTAACCATTTGGAATCTCTCCTCTTGTTTTATTGATGTATCTATAGGAGTCCCTGAATGAATAATATGTCCATTATTGCTCCTGTCTTGAAGAACAATTCTACTTGTACTATTATCGTATGTACCTAACTGCTCATGTTCAAGGTATACATCCATATGAACATGATATAGTTTTTTAAAGATGCTTATATCATGCACCTTTATGCCTCTTGTTTATGAAGAGGAATATTTCTCCTTTACCATCACTAGAAATTTTGCATTACTTTGATGCTCTTTCCACTTCTGATCTACATGTTCAAACTTCCTGCATACTTTTGTTCTTTCACCTATGGTTCCTCAAAATCAAGAATGTTGTCTAATACAATTCAATCCATATGTATAAATTTATCTAATTACAAAACAAAATAATTGTCTATATTGTTGTCTAAAAGATTTAAAATATTTACAATGAGATTCCTCTCACTATAAAACAATATATGTATAAGTGGATATCTAGAAATATCCCTACCAGGATTCCTCTCTCTCTAAAACAAAGTGTAAGGTAGCTATCTAGAAATGTCTATAATGAGATTCATCTCACTCTCAACAACATATAAGGTGGCAATATATAATCTCTCTTTACAAAATTCCTCTCTTTCATACAAGGTGGAAATATAGAAATTTCTAGAGCCCCTCTCACTCTTATAATTTACAATGAGTGTCTTACAAGCCTTATAATAAACATTAGGAGATTTACACATATCCATATTACATTTACAAATATATATATTTACAAAATTATAAGGATGGTTTACTTATGGACTCATTCTTCCTAGTGTACTGGGAGGAGTCTCATAGCATCCAACCTCTAACAATTCCTTTGACGTTGATGTTGAATCTGACATGGAATTTGACATTCAATCTGATGCAGAATATGATGTTGAATCCAAGCAACGATTAGACCATACTATAAGCCTTCATAATAACCTTTATAACCTCTCTTTGTGAATACCAATCACTATTGTGGTGTCGAGAGTTGCTTCTCTTGAATACACATGTTCTTGACCATTCTAGAATGTGAATACATAACCATCATCCTCAAATGACGAAACTGAGAGTAGGTTTATATTTAAATATGGAACATATGAAATATATTTGATTCCCATAAATAATCCCGACTTGAGATGGAATATTACATATCCATACCCCCTTATTGCTTGTCTGGTGGTGGTTTCAGATCCCACAAAGCAATCTATGTCGGAATCTGATAAAGTAAAAAATATTGATTTCATTCGAAGCCACTATCCATGAACCATTCTTAGATGTCTTCATATATCACTTTTTCAAGACTAGCCATCGGGAAGTATTATCTCCCAGTCCTTTCAGTAATACAAAACTCCATCTAGAGTTGTTTCTTCTCTTCTTGCAAGTGTATCTACATCTTTCTTGTTCTTCCTTGAACATAAGTGTGGGTAAAGTTTCTAGCAATTATCAATCTGATTTCCATTGTTACCACAACAAGAGCATAGTATCTTGTCCCAATATTCCTTCTTATCATTCCTCCTTTTCCTCTGACTTGAGAAAGTATCTTCCTTCTTATTGGAGGGATTTACTTTCATAGGCTGGCTTCCTTGACACTTCTACACATCATGGTTGCTAGTTCCACATGAACCAGATGGATAACTACACCATTCACCAGTGGGGAAATTCTTCATTCCTTCTCTTGCAACATGGACACCTTTCCCTAAAGATGCCTTACACATATTACTCTTCTCTAGACTAGAAGGTAAGGCCAATTTATTTTGTAAGACTTCTTCATCAGAAGTTCTCTTTTCTTCAGCTAACCTGGAGCATTCTCCATCTTGATGGGAATAAGAATAATGTGAAGAGTCTTCTTTCTGAATAATGTTTTTGGAGGGAAATAGTCTCCCTTGCAGTGGAGACTTCGCATTCTCTACTTGTCCAACTCTACTTATTGATGGTGCCAATATCTACAACTTTATTTCTAATTCATGAATAATAATCATGTGAAAATATTCATGTCATATCAATCAATATTGAAGCCTCTGCTTCTCTTCCCCAAGATCTTGCAACTACATTAGTATCTCATAATTCTCTCTCTGAATTTTCCAATTAATGTTCTTTTGGAGCCTCAATTTCATGAGAGATTCACCCATATTTTTTTCTTGATAAGATCCTTCAAGATATACACCAACTAAAATCTTGGATCTCATGTCACAATAAAATCTTGCAACACGAGGAAAACCTCTCTCTGATACCACTTGATCGATAAATCATTAGATACCTCTTATTTATTTGAGTATATACATGCAATATCTAACCTGGTCCAGATTAATTTACTAATTGTATTGGGGTGGTTTTCATAATTCTGATTATGTGATTTTTACCCAAAAACTCATAAACTGAAGATTATCTTTTTTTAGTGATGACATGACATAACATAAAATAAAAGAACTCAAATTATATACTTTTTTTTCATCTTTAAGTTCCCTTTGATCTAATGAAAATTGTTTTCTCCAGCTCAAAATATCAAAATCACATGTAAAATGACTAGCATATACTAATTTAATGGATTCTCTTAAATTCCATCACTCAAAACAAAAAAAATAGCTTCACCATTTAAATCCTTGTGAAATTATAAGAATTTTGACTATAAAGTCGAAATATTTTCAAACTAGCTCGATTTCACATTCTTTGGGATGTAAAACAATGTATTAAACTCCCATTAATGGAAAATTGAGAGAATATTGTTGCAAATGACCTCAAATCACAATATATAACTCAAATTCCTGATCGTTGCCAAAAATTGTGAAAATGAGTATAAAGGTTCCTATGTTCCATCAATATACCTCATGGCATGCTTTATGAGACAACATAAAACTTAGCCTGTACTTGCATGTACTTCCATGTTGTCAATACTACCTCAGGATTCATTCCCTATCCATATTTCCTCGATATTTGTGCATTCTCGATATATGTGTGGAAATGGAAATTTGTGCCCGACATATAGTTTGCGATCTCTTCCAACCTCCACAAAGATTAATGGTAACATGATTCCAAATTTAGAGGCATCTCACAACAAGTGGATGGTTTGGCCTTGCTATCACATAAGTTGTAGGTTGGGAAAATCTTAAACCAACCACCAAATGGAGACATCTATGAAAACACCTACCCATTTTCACCTACGCATTCTCACTTTAGATACGAAAGAATCACATCAAGGGGGAAATCATGGGTGACCCTAGGGGGAAATGAGATGGAAAATGGAATGATGGAAGTGTAGTCTCTATGTGTCAATATACTAATCATAGAAAGGCTTGGAAAATATTCTTGGTGGTAGCCAATGTTTTCCAATTAGTATGAGTACCTACAAAGGGTGATTGTACCTACCCAAGACATAATAAGAAGCTAGGTGTGCACATATTACATTAGGTGGAAAAGAAATTTAGTGTTTAAAGATGGAAAATAAAGATAGGTGGAAAATTATTTAATTCTATGTATTAAGTTAGGTGGAAAAGCAAGATAGTTGTTAAAGATTGATGAAAATGAGAGAGCTATGATGAAAATGAGATTCAAAGGAGGTCTATTTATACAAAATGTTTTAAAAATAGCTTGATCACATAAGTTAGGGTAAACAAAAAAATAATGGTACAACAACCCTTATTTTTCCCCTTTACATAACGAATTCATATTTAATTCAAATTTAAATCTTAAAAAGTGCACAATAGAAACCCCTTAATTGGCATCACCCCTCTAAGGGTGATGTTTTGACCATTTGAGAAAGTTGTTGGAGTAGTAGGTTGAAGTTGTTGGGGCTCATAGATCCTACCTTTCACGTGCTATATCCTCCTCAAGTATCCTCCCACCAAATGATGCCAAGTGTCAAGTAGCAACTCCATCACCACCAAACCCTAGCCCCAATGGTGATGTCATTTCCTAAAAGGTGACGTTTTAGCCGCTCCAATCAAATCGTTTGGCATGTGAGGGCTAGGAAAGGTCCCTCAGGTTGTCCTCTAGGCCTGCAAAGGAAAGTAATAATCATCTAGAAAGTGGACCCTTACCATCCAAATTGTGGGCTTCAGTCCCCATGGAATGCCAAGCTAGGCTTGTTCTTCCAAAATTTTCCATCAACTGGGTCCTGCAAAGACAAATGGATACTCCCTCCAAGGATATCAATTCAAATCATCATGATGAGTAGATAAAGTCAATAAAAGATCCATTTAATAAAGTACTTCTAAACGACCTCATCAAACTAAACTAATGTTGAAAGACCCTATGCAACTTCTTAAGTTTAGGTATGGGAGGGTTGAAAAAATGACCTATTGGATGAATTGTTCCTTAAGTTTCGGGGTGTTTCTTGAGCTGACCTCCTTCTAAGTCACGTGGAGGAGGATTCATAAATGAGGGGGAAGCTTTTGGGAATTGGGTTCATGACATACACTGGGCTATAGTGTCTCACTTATGGGTTCCTTTGTAGAGGATGTGTTGCACCTTTGTTTTCTATGCGTCCTTTTTCCAATCCCATTCATTGACATTAATTAATTAATAATAAAAACCTTGAGTACTCCCTATTGGTGAATTGATTAGCTTGGGGGGCAGTATGATAAGTCCACTTGAATCTAGAGATACATAGAGTTTCATATGAAAGGAAACAAAGGGACTTTGCATGAGTGTACAGACCTAAACATGTGGGGAGATTTATATAATGTTAATTTTCTTTTTCATGTCTTTGATTTTTAGGATAATATTTTCATTTCTATCAATACCTCTTTGGGAGAAAATATGGTTCATAATTAGTATTTTATCTTTTTCCAGCCACAAGCCTCTAGGCCTTTAGCCCCTTCTTCCCATGAAGTGAGGGACAACACCTTCTTGGGTTAGTATACCTGAAAATCCCAAAAGATGAGGTGATGAGGGGATGATGTGTGGAAAGTGGAAATTATGGTTAGGAATGGCACGATGAATTGTGAAAAGGATCTCCTAGTAGCATACCTCTCCCTAAGGGTGAACCACTAACTAGGGCACAATGTCAACCACTAAGGTGAAACAGGGCAAAGAGAATAATGTCCAAGAAAATTTCACATAATGAAAAGAAATAATAGATCTAACAAACTCAAATGTCTCAAATATTGAAATGACACTCACCATAATGCCTGAATTGTATCTCATGGAGTGATGCCCAATTTCTTCTGGAGGCCAACTAATGTGGTGGATACCATTGTGATCAAATGGGAGTTGTGGTGGTGAGGTGGGTCTCTATGTTTAAGTGGAAATGGTTGGTCAATATGTATCTCGGTACTCCATGTCTGCAACTTGAGGGCCTCGAGACATGATATCCTTAGTTATTCCACAACATAGGGACAACATCTAGCTCCTACTTGGGGACATGTGATCGTCATAGAGTGCATGAGAACTGTAACATATCATGGTAGACTTGTACCTACACTGAAATAGGACACTCTAAAATATAGGGTGGTTCTATCACCCTTCGTCCATATATATCAAAATAAAAAATGAAAAGTAATCTAGAAAAGAAAATTTTAGCATTTTTGTAAAAATGTCTAAACTAAGCATGTAATCAATATGTAAGTACAACAAAATGATATATGAAATTAATCTAAAAAAATATCATCAATCAAGATGACAATGCAAGGAAATAAAGAGGACCTACCTACTTTCTCAAGTGATATGAACATAGGGATGGAGAATAGATCCATCCACTGGTAATGGCATCTTTCTCCCATCTAAAGTTGTAAAATAATACTTTTCTTTATCAGACTTATTCTTGATGATGTAAGGGTCAAGCCATGAGTTGTCATCCTTCTCCTCATATTTAGGCTTTCCCTTCTTCTTGTCCCACATCAACATAAGACTTCCTTCATCGTAATTGATGTAAGATGTATTCTCAATGTATGGATAAAATGGAGGTTATGTGTTGACTTCCCTTTTGATGGATTCTTTACCTTTTTTATCTTCTTTCTTCAATATGTGGATAGACCCTAGCTCTTTCCCTTGGAAATTTACAAGTTTTTCTTTGTATTCATTTGTCCTTGGGAGGAGCATTTCTATGGAGCCTTCATTCATAAAAGGCAAGTCCTGTGGATTGTATTCGATGGTGTCTTAGACTTCATCAAAGTCATCTTCACTTATATAGCAAGGACTGTTGGGATCAGTCACATTCTTGTCAGCTCGCTCTTGACTAAATAATAACTCAAAAGTGACATATCCCATGGCGATGTGTGGATGGATGAGTTCCATGCTAAGGAAGCCCACAAGGGAAGTAGACCAACTCCTCGATAAGAGAATGCCCTTAGTATCTAGGACATCAATCCCCACTATATTCGTGAGGAGGTTGATATGTGGAAAATCAATCAAAAGGACCTCTACACCCGAACATAACCCATAAACCTTGACCCGTTTAGAGTCAATGCCACATACATTTCCATAGGGTCGGGTTGTATTTAAAAAAATTTGTTCCATTAACTTTAATGAAATGACATTTGTGGAGGCCCTAGAATCCAACATACAATTGTTTAAGTAGAGGCCATGCATGCCTAATGAAAGATAGAAAGGAGGAATTTTGTCCTTTTGGCGACTGAAATACATAGTGTTCAAAATGATCAAAGGATCTTCCTTCTCCATCAGTACCTACGATAAATTCAATAATTCCTCCCTTACAAAATGGATTTTTCACATCTCTATCATAGGAATCGTCATATTCAACTTTCCAAACATGGTTGCAACATCTATGTTCAACCAAATCTCATCTTTGGGAGTTGGCTTAGGAAGAAACTCATGTACTAGAGGTGGAGGTGGTGGGACCACCTTCTCAATGGATGGAGGACGAGTGGCAGGCTATGATGGAGGGGTTGAAGATTTATTTCTTCTGGTGTATGTTAAATATTCCCTCTTCCTAATTCCCCTCCTCTAATCTCCTTCCAACTAATTGAAGGCCCATAGTTTCCCCTCTCTCCCCCCCTATCTTCTGGCTTCATCAATGATATGAGATAGGGGGTGACCTTGTTACAAAATATTTACTCGTTTCTATGCAACTCATTTAAATTTCATATTTAAGATCATTTTTATTGCACTGATTGCATTAAAAGGTGAATTTGAAGGGTTTAAGAGGCCTGAATCCAAATTGAATTTAACTTGGCAAGAAGATTATTAAATCTCATGTGCCATTTACTTGATACATCCAACAACCTAACCACAAAAATAAGAATACTTCTCTCGGATTCACGCAGCTGCTTAATAGCTTTATTCTCCTCTTTAAAATATTCTTCTCCTTTACAAATAAAAGGTATAGACCCACTCTTAGTGACAACATATAAAGAGGTTCTATAATGTGTAAAGGGAAGTTTTTCACAACATGTGGAAAATTCTCTCATGACATGAGGCACATATCCATGGACAATCCAAAGGCAAAGTTCTCACAAACAAGATTCTCACAACATGTGGCAATGATATGTTCTCCTCAAATACAAGGATTTGAGTTATCACAACAAGTGGGATTGTCTCTCCCACAAAGAGATGATCTTTTCTCATGAAGTTTGATCTCTCACAAGCTATGGAATAACATGGATACTTTTCTAATGGGAAACCACAATCCTCTTTGAATTTTCTAATTAGATTCAAACATCATCAATGGCATTACATTTATCTCACAATTGATGAGTTTCCTACAATAAACCAATACTTGATTCCCTGCTACAATACTCCAGGCTCATCAAAATCTATAACATGCATACATATTTTGCAAAATATCATAAATAAACCAAATTTACAAAAGCACCATGCTTACATCGAGTTTTCTACCATAATCTTTCTGATCCACAACTATGATGTAGAAACAAATGTTTCCATTGTGATCATGGTGTGAAATCGGTTAAGAATGATTGCAAAATCGTCTCAAATGAACAAAGTCACCTTCAACCCCTGCTTGGATCTCTGCCTCGTAAAGCATGCCTACAAACTGCATTAATTTCTCTCTTTAAATTGGTTTCCATACCTTCATATAACCTATAGGTGCATGCACCTTCCTCCTGAGCTCTGCAATAGACTCCATGTTAAAAATAAAATCTTTGACTAGATTAAACAATAAGGTCGGTATCCCAAACGATTGGTGGAGATTTTAATTTAGTGGTTTGTTGGGGAGGTCTCAGGGTCAATCCATTGGGCCTTCACCTTTATAACTTCCATTGTAACAAACATAATCATATATGGTAAATCCATTCGTTGGTCAGTTGACTTATGAAATATTTGTATGGTTGTTTAAACCATATAATATAATATATATATATATATACCATATTTTAACGTCCATCCACTGTAATTCCTGCCAACTTGACAACTAACTTTAGATCCCTTGGATAGATGTGATGGTGGCATGGTTGGAGTTTCTACCATATTTATTGGATATTTTCCGGATATGGATAGTGGTGGGTGGAATATGCTATCAATTTTGGTGGTTGTTGGTTGGTCCAATCGTTAGATTTGTCGCCATCCATTTCAGCGTTTAATAATTTTTATTTTTATTTTTCAGCCCATAGCCCAGATAGGGAATTTTTGGGTTTCTACATGGCATCCCATGATTAGGCCACATGGCACCCTGTGATAGGATTCCCTCTATCTAGTCAGACTTCCTAGTGGCACTGCCACTTGTCACTTTCTCATACTACCACGTGTTGTGCAGTCAACTGCTTTTGTGACATCCATATATTGTAGAACCCTACCACATGTCCTTCAATCAAACTGCCACATTTCACTACGTACAGGTACCATGTGGAGACTCCTTGGTTGTGCCATGTGGTGCTTCTTATGGGTGCAACATGGCACTTTTTTATTGGTCCATTTTGTAGCCAAAAATGCAAAAAATACATGACACAT
This sequence comes from Picea abies, assembly GCA_900067695.1. Lineage (NCBI taxonomy): Eukaryota > Viridiplantae > Streptophyta > Pinopsida > Pinales > Pinaceae > Picea > Picea abies. The sequence goes on along the minus strand of CBVK0101102621.1, from coordinate 1,361 downwards.
GGCACCCTCTCATGCTTCCATGTCAGCATGATGACATCAACATGACATCATCTCTACATATTCACCTACTAACATTAGCAGTACAGATGATGACATCATATGTACAAATATGTTGAATTTGACTGGGTTTGACCAAAACTTTGGATGGACATAAAATCTTCGTTCTAGCTCTGTTTAACGAGCCATTTGCGCCATTGGAAGGCTTGTGAAAAGATATTTAACTTGGTTTAGTTTTTAATGGATTGAAAACACTTTGATTTTTGGTCACTATGGATCCTCTTGGATCATTACTCCTCACTAAAATAATTTTGGACCCCAAAAGTGTACATCACGATATCATACATGTCTCTCTGATTTACAAGAGAAACCATACCCTATGCTACCTCAACAAAAGGACTAAAATATCACTATGTTACATGAATCAGTGATGCTATAAATCTCATCACTTTTACAAAAGTGTCATTCTATGGGGTCTTAGAAGCAACAAGTGATTTACAATAATGGCCATTAACAACTAATTAAAAACATTTTTCCATCCTTCAGTCATCGAGACAAATGGGTCCTTCTTCTCAAGACGTCTCCTTTCTGGTAGTTGGCCTTCTTTTGGTAGCATGTTTCCCTTATGAGCTACTTCATTGGTTGATTCATTCAGAGGTTCTTGTCCAAAATTTTTTTCCTTCTTCGAGTGAAAATTTGGATGGAGGGTCCAAGAGGTAGATTCATGATATCCAAAATTGTCACAATGGGTGAAATAGTTTTTCCTCTTGAAGGTTTTCTTTCCCTTCTTTTCCCCTTGATGTGGAGAAGGGTCTTCATGTCTTGGATTCTTCCTAGTTTCAGCCATAACCTTCCTATACACATCCATTTGTTTCCAACACTTAGCAACAAAATGGTTACTCTTACTAGAAAATGTGCATGGTTTCATATGCCATAAAATTTTCCTTACATCGCCAACTTGTTTGTAATCAAAAGGAACATTAGAATAATGAGACTTATTATACCTTGATGGGTTGTCTCGAGTGTTGGAGTGGAGAGGAGAGATTTCATTAGATCTTCCTTTGTAGTATTCATCTACCTTTGGAGATGAATCACAATCATGATCATGAAATGATGTGCTCTCATCCTGCACTTATTTAGTTCCATTGCTTGAATATTCACTTACTCCTAGGGTCTTGGAGCTTTCTTCCTCTTTGGTTTTGGAGCATTCTCCAACCTCTTCTTGAACATATCCTTGCCATGTATATTGATGCCATTCAACCACCTTTATGGGCCTCACAATTCCTTGTCCTATGGCTCTAAGACCTCTTCCTTCGTACCCCATCTTCTTCATCATCTTCGAGCCAATACATGTCGTGTGCTTT